>JANHFX010019479.1:20964-33565 GCA_027560015.1 Chloroceryle amazona | reverse complement strand
CATATGGTTGAGCGTTAAAATATGATCGGGTGGTTGGGGGCGCTGTAGTTCTGGTGGGGGGGGGGGGGAGTGGGGGAAGTGCATTAGATGAAAATTAAACATCAATGAGAAACAGGTATCAGAGATGCCTTTAGAAATTAGGAGTCTATTGACAGTAAAATGTCTGTACATGCCTATGCATTCAGCAGAACTGGTCTGAATTATGCCATATAAGAAATGTCCCAGTAATTTGAAGGATATAAGGAAATATTATATCAACAAAGCCCAAACCTGTGTGCATAGTACAGATTGCACTATTTCAATAGTAAGACTCTTTCTTACACCTATAGACCTAAAATATTTGCAGAGGTATTAACCAGTGAGGTCAGTTTTCAACATCTATCTAGACACACACACTAATGTAAAAGTATACATCAATATCGATTGGGTCAAGTGGAAAGTCTAGATTATGAGGATTTTAAAATTGCGCATCAAATTTGGTTTCAATAGCTGTGAAAATGATCTTCTAGTTTGTAGTAGGATTTCCTAATTGATGTTTAGGCATTTGCATCTAAACTGGGAGACAGGTAAGTTTACGATCCTCTTTCTTTTTTTTCTCTCTCTTTTTTTTTTTTTTTTATACATGTTTATGTAATACCTAACACAATGGAGAATTTATCTTGACTTTACTGATTGAAGCTATTAGAAAACTGAGTGAATAAATCATTCCCAGTTGGATTCATAGAGAAGGCAAAGACTGAGTGGAAATTATAACAAGCACAAGATTCTACTTCGTAGCCAAATGATGACTGCCTTGGTACAAGAAAGCTTGAAAATTTCAAACAGATGCCAGTCCTTAGGAGAAGTTGTTTCTGGAGATATACCCAGCAAAGCAAAGACTTCCACTGGGTCTTGGAAAACCTTATTCAAGCCTATTTAGCTAATCCAGAGTTGCAGTGCTATATGCCTACCACTCTATTGCCTTCCAGCTCTTTGGCTGGGTCAAAAAAAAAAAAAATCCATACCAGCACATGTAGGATGACTTGCTTTATTGTAGCCTTTCCTTTTTTACACCTATTTTGTAGTTAAAGAGACTGACTAGAAGTTTCTCTAGAAATTGAATTTGAAGAAGAATTAATGTGACTGGGAGCATGCCTGAGGGATTTTCTTCCAAATGGTCTTGTAAAAGTCTTATCTTTGTCAGGTATTTTTGTAAGAATTATGTTCACTTTGATACAGAAAAAAAAACCTGCTAAATTCTAATTCAGCTGATTATTATTTGAATGTCTGGAGGTTTTTTTACAAAAAAAAAATACTGTAATGGTTTTGTTTATATTTGGGAAATGGTCTTCCACTTTATTGTCATCTACAACTACACATGTGGGCTGACTCAGCACCTCTCTGAAAGGTTAAGGTACAGTAGGTATACCAAGCCTGCACTGATGTAAACCAGTGAAATCACCACTGCTATGACGACAGGCTGAGAGAGTAGGGGTTATTCAGCCTGAAGAAAAGAAGGCTCTGAGGAGACCTTATTGTGGCCTTCCATTATCTGAAGGGGGCCTACAAGAAAGCTGGGGAGGGATTTTTTACAAAGGCTTGTAGTGATGGGATATGGGGTAATGGCTTCTAACCAGAAGAGGGTAGAATTAGATTAGAAATTAGGAAGAAGTTCTTTACTCTGAGGGTGTTGAGACACTAGAACAGGTTGCCCAGAGAAGTTGTGGATGCTTCATCCCTGGAATTGTGGAACATGTCAGGGGTGTTTGGTTCTAGATGATCTTTAAAGTCACTTCCAAGACAAACCGTTTTACGATTCTATGATACTTGGTATTTCAAATTGTGAAACTATTCTTTCAGAGAGAAGAGAAGCCTGTTGCTATTTAAATATTTGCTTCATTAGTAATTGTGTAGTCACTCCAGGAAAAAAGGTGTTTAAAGTATGATGATTGAAATGCTAGGAGTAGACTAGATGTATTTTACATAATGTCATTCATTAAAGAATAAAGCAATCATCATTGTCATCACGAGCCCTGATTCCTACCATACTGCTACAACTTTACATTGATTTATCACACAGAAAGTTGTGAAACTGTATTTGTACCTATACTTAAAGAGTTAAGCTAGATAACACAATTTGTCTCAGATTCTTCAGGTTTCTCTTATGTAGAAAGGTTATAGAAACAGCCAGGTGTGGACAAAATTTGCTTAGGGGTTACTATTGCACTTGTCCAAACATCTTCTTATAATTAATCACTTCAAGATGTACAGGTTGAGATGAGACATACTCTTATTGGAACAATTGCAGCTCCAAAAGAAGGTTGTGCAATCTCCTAAGCAAACTCTTCCAATACCAATACTGACTTTCTGCTCCGGAGGCCCCACTTTTGATTGATTATTTTGGAGAATGCAGGCACTACAATTCCTTTTGTTAAAACAGAATTCAGCTAGTCAGCTGAATACACTGAGTAGGAGAAAAGAAAACTGGACAGCCCTTTTTAGCTGTGAACATGACCTTCTCTCTGAATAAGTGCAGCTACTCATCACTGCAGGTGAACAACAGGACTTCCTGCTGGTGAAAGACATGTGTTATTTCAATATATAGGGTGAAAAAAATATTGCTCAATGAGACGTGGAAAGATGTGTTTTTTTGGATCTGTAGGAATGATAAACTGTCTAACTGATCCATAGTGAAGTAAAAAACTCTATCCTTGACTTAATTAATAGTACAGGAAACTAGCTATGCTCAATAGATCTACTCCCTATTAAGCTGAAACACCAGGGATCTCTGCTTCTCAATTACATGTAGTGAACAGCAATTGTTACACTCTGTAGAAGATTTCAGTGTCCCGCAGGCTACTCAAAATTGAAGTCTTGAAGAGAAAATTGAAAACGTTAGATTTGTTACTTAAGTTTCAGAGTGGTCTGCAGCATCTTTTGAAAGTCTGGATTTACTGGTGCGAGAAAGACAAAGTGGTTAATGGCTCTTCCTGCCAGAGTGAACTACAAAGGTTACTCAGCTAAGATATGCTAACCTTCATATTATAACGGTTCATCTATTTTCCAGACAGTCCCATAGGACTAAGAAACCTGGCTTTAGAACTTCAGATGCTATTAAAATGACAAGGAAGACTTCTTTAAACACCAAGGTATGGTATAGAAATATTGTGTTTAGCTATAAAGGATTACAGATAGTCAACTCAAAATCATACAATCAAAGTCTTACATCTCTGAAATTTATAAAGCTACTTTTTGGGAAGAACAGAAAAGTATCTATCATGCTTGATAAGTATCAAAATAACACATTGCAAAATACAATATTTAATAAAGACAGAAAATATTTTATTTAAATAATTATGAATTCCGAAAGACTACAAGAACCAAATAATAAATGACAAGGTATTTAAATCAGGATCTATCTAGCATGTGGACTTTGTCTCTAAAGATCATTCACATAATCTGAAAAATGAGATTTTTTTAATGATAGGATTATTTTATATCTGTATTATTGTTACATATTTCAAAAAGAAGCAGTATTATACCAAAATTTATGTTTTCATTTGATCAAGAGTATAGTTTTTGCAAGATTATCTGTAAAAAATAAATGAGATCTACCTCATTTCTGTTCATGGTTGTTTTCCATAGGCCAAGTTGTGTATTAGTATGGAAAAAAAAAATGTACAGACACATAAACATACATACAATCTGCTTCATCTACATTACATCTATCTGGGACTACACAGAAAATTTTCTGCAGCTATTGCTGTTATTTGAAATAATAATAAAATATTATAACAATATTTCAAGTTAAGACAAACCCTAAAGAAATCTCCTTATCAAATATGAGGCAGTAAAAAACTGAGAACTTGGCATTGATGGTTTTGTCAGATTCTATCAAAGCATAATGCAGTATAATGCAAGATAGTTCTTAGTTCAAATCTGTTTTCAATGTGCTTATACACACCAGCCTCAAGTGACCAACTGTAGTTGTGGAAAGGCAACACTGGTTTCCATTCCAGGAGTTCCAAATAGCCAATTTGTCCTAAAATTGCTTACCTCAAACTGCATTCCCAAGCACACAACTAACAATGCAAGAAATACAGTTACCGGCCTGATTTGGGATGAATATACAAAGGAAATCATATCTGAGGTATTTTATTTTGTAATTTTATATCTTCCTCTAAAATAATGTCACACTTAAATTTCTGATCCAAACTGTAAGTACAAGGCTAAAAAGGCAAGAGGGAAATTGCAGAGATATTTAGATGAGTTACCTAAACATTTAGTATCCCACAACATTGCTGTTCTGTGTATTTGTCTCAATTTCCACAAAATAATTGTTTTGGAATATGCCATTATATGAATCTTTGCTAATGACTAGTTTTAAAATAACTCAGTCACTTCTATAGTTTAGATGCAGAGTGTGTTTATGATTTTCCTAGAATGTAAGTAAAGAAAACAAAGAGGCAACAGTTTCTAATGCCAAAACAGCTGGAAAAAGCAATAATCTTTCAGCCATAAGATCTTTTCCTCTCAGATGTTTCACTTCCGCCTCATATATGGGATTGGCATGTGGCAGAATGACAATTAACATTTTAGTTAGATTAAGAGTGTCCTATTGAGGAAGACAACCCATATGTCCCAGTGATTACATATCTGAAAGATTAGGAGGACCTCCAATTTCTTCAGTGGATATGTGTCTCCAACACTGAAACATGGGACAGCATAGATGAAGATTAGGCTGATATTGAGATATTGAGCTATCACTGCAGAAGAAACTCTTCAGTTGCTGCTCCCTGACTTTCTGCTATGATGACCTGAATCCTATAAATAATGAGAATGCTGTGGATTCTCAAAACAAGATGGGAGAAATTTATCTATCATGATTCTGGTTGTAGCATGGGAGAATGGATAGGCACAAAATCTGCTGAGGTAATTTTAAGAAACCATGCCAGAGGAAATGTGTCACAGTGGCACAGCTTTATCCAATTTTGACACATTCATCTGTACCATCCTGAATCAAACTCCGGTGGCTTTTCAGATGTGGTTGGTTTTGGTGGTTTTTGTTTTGGTGGTTTTTGGTTGGGTTTGATTTTTCTGAGAGGGATGGGCAGGGCAGGGCAAGTAATGACTGACTCTCTTTCTTTCCTCCTGTCCCTGAAATTGTTTCAGAGCATGGTCACAGACTATTTCTTTTATAATATAGGTGCAACCACATAGCATAAGCACATGTAACTATAGGGATATAGAGATAGCTAATATGGAAAAGACTGTAGAATCATAAGCAACCAGGAACTGGGTGTGGATTCCCAAATCCCCAGAAAAAAAGACAATCTCTTTCATGAATCAGAAGGGAATACTCTGCCTGAGTATGTTTAGTAACTACCAAGGTCTAAGCTCAGCTTTACTTCCCAAAGAGCACAAATTCACCATCATACTTCTAATACCTTGAGGAGATGTAGTTAGTTATGAAGAGAAAGAAAGAAGCAATGTTTGAAAGTATCACACATCTTCACAACACTGTTAATTTGGGCTTTTACTTGGTTCTCATTCATACAAGAAAGCCAAGGCTGAATTTAGGAATACTCCAAACAAAATGAAAAGCCCAGCTTGGGCTGTGGTATGTGAGCTAGTTCTGTCCAGATTTTACAGTGAGGTTGCAGTGAAAACAAAACTAATTAAGCTTTCAAAAACACAACTTTCCTCATAATTTGGAACAGATCAGAAGAGCCTCAGCCAACTGAAGCACTAAAAAGTCAGAGGATATGCTCACAGAAGTTCCAAACACATGTTCAGAGGGTATGCTGAACTTGAGCTTCAGCAAGCAAAATATAGCTCAAATCTTGTTCAACTGAACTCAATGCATACAAAAAATTAACACAAATATGATACATATGCAAGTAGGAAGGCCTTGTCCTTTCTCTTCCCCTTTTCAAAGTTATTCTTGAAATTATGGAGTATGATTCATCAGATATTTCTGAATTCATTATGCACTGATTTTTACAACTGAACAAATCTCACATAGTCTTATATCATTAGTCATCATTACAAAATCGTTATCCAATGGAATGTATACTTTTAACATTGAAACAAATACAAAAGTGTATTCAATTTAGAAATCCTTACTTGGAAAAACAAAAACATACCCCTTTTCCAGTACTCATGAATGATCTACTGTTCAGTTATGTCATTCTCTTTCCATGTTATCCAAGGAGAGAAAGAAGCTTTCATATGATGTAAAATTCTGGATAACCTGAACAATACATCAGAAATATTGTCTATTAATTTAGCCATATACATTAGAAAATATCTTGGACATGTCTTTTGTAAACTGATTATCTTCTCAGTGATGCCCGATGATAGGACAAAGGACAATGGGTGCAAACTGGAGCACAGGACATTCCAAAGAAATTTAAGGAAAAACCTTTTCACAGCGAGGGTGACAAAGCAGTGGAACAGGCTACCCAGAGGGGCTGTGGAGTCTCATTCTCTGAAGACATTTAAAACCTGACTGGATGTGTTCCTGTGTGACCTGCTCTAGGTGGTCCTGCTCTGGCAGGGGGATTGAACTGGATGATCTTTTGAGGTACCTTCCAACCCTTAACATTCTGTGATTCTGTGATAATAAAGAAAACATTTAAGGAAGTTCTGTTTTACATGTTAAATGATTCCTTCTTGGAATGGCTTGTTGTAGAACTTACCAAAGGAAGTGTTAGTCAGGAATTTATAAAGTAGCTATACTTGAAACATTAAATAATAGCAACCACATCAAAATTTAATTTGCTTGTCTTAATGGAGGAATAATATTTGAAAATGAAAAAAAAAAAAAGAGAAAAATTAACTTTAGGGTATGAAACTTCAGAGGAGGTTCAAATTCAAAAGAAAAATATATATAAAAATCAAATTTAAAAGATCAAAATAATTTAAAGTTAATTTAAATCCTTGTATTACTAGCTGGAAGTTGTATCAACATGTGATTCCAATCATACATATTTCTGGACCTTGAAGAATCAGGAAAACAAGTTCAAAAAAAAAAAAATGCAAACCAGCAAGATTCTTAGGTGAGTCTTTTGCATAAGGCAGAAACCATTTTAAAATAGAAGCAGTCCACAGAGGCCAATAAAAGAGAACCAACCATGACACAGGAGCTGATGAGGATTTGATGTTATGACCCAGTTATGATGAGATGACAAGTTCACATGCATCAACTGATTTGTGACAACCAGATGTCTCTGAATCAAAGTAATTTTGGCCCCAAATTCCAATGGTTCTGTGAAGTTACTTTAATTTATATTTGCTGCAGGCTGTGAATGTGCACACAGATGCTATATGACTTGCTAATCCATTTCAACTGCGCATGTTCCTAACTCCTTTGTGATTGAGAAAGATACAGTGAAATACGAAGAATAAGTAGTCAAACTCAAAATCAGAAAAAGTTTGCGGAAGTATGTGTGAGCTTCCTTGCAAGAAGTGAGCACCTGAACATTTCTTTGCAGGTGTTAAAATAGGGGATCAGACTTCCCAAAAATTCATATTATATTTCAAGAAATAAATCCAAAGCTCTTTCCATTTTTTCCAATACTTAGGGTTTCTCTTTCCAGGAATTCTTTGCAATGTTGAACACTACCCCTTTAAAAGGGTAATGGTTATACTCCTAAAAAATTTTAGATTTCAGAACAAGGAACTTCAAATAAAAGTATTGTAGCTCAATTTACTAATATGTAAGTCTCAGCATTGCCAAGAGATCATATGGAATTTGAATTTAAAATTGAAAGATAATTCCTGTCATTTTCTCTTTAAAAGTGTTGCTACTGTTTCTGGCAATTAAGAGACAACAAGGTTTGTTTTAACATTACTAAACTATCTGCAAAATTAAAGTCAATTACCAGTATCTAGATAAACATTACGAAAGAATAAATGGCAGTAGTTTAAGGAGAAATACAGTTTCATCAGCACACTAAAATCTTTGGGATGCATTTACAGTACAATCAATAAACAACAACAAAAAAGTTAATTTATCTGATTTAGTATTTAAAAACACTTTAAATCAAATGCTGCTGTACTTAAGAATTTTGGAGGTTACAGATAAATAAAGCTACTTGTTAGCACAACATAAACCATTTAATAGTTTATCGCTCAGCACCGAGTGACACCATCTAATACAAACAAAGAATGCTTTTTTGTTATTACTTCTAAACTAGAATATGCTCAGATATTCATATATTTTATTTTTAATCTTGCTTGTCTACACAATTGTCAGCTGCTAGCCTGATAAGCTTTTTTTTTTTCCTTCCCCAACTGTCCATATTACCAAGTCTTTTGGTGAAAACTGGTTGATACAGATATAGTGGGATTGATGTAGGCTAGATAAAGCCATGCCTCACTAGACTAGCTATCTGCTCTTCTTTAAAATCCCCAGTCTGTATGTTTTTCTAGTAAGGACTTTTTAATCTTCTACAGTCATATAGATCTACATGTAGGGTTTTTTTTCCAAGATGTTAATTTCCTTTAACACTATCTTGACCTGAGCATTCTTATTCCCTGGCTTCTTGCTTTAATATTCTCTCTTTAGAAAACTCCACATGTGTGTACATCTCCAAGACTCCCCCGGGGATTAAGATCGTGTCAAAATCCTACAGGGAAGGGCTGGGATAATAATCCTAACCCATCTGAAAGCAGGTAGTATCACAGAAAACCTCATCCAAAAACTCATTTATCACACTGTTACCAGAATTATTGGTAAAGAAAAAAAAAGTAGAGAGCCAAACTCTTCATATTTTTTACTTCTTTTACTTTTAAACCTTAAGAATTCAGACCTAGTGCCTTTTACTCACGTAATAAATTATCTTCAGGCTAAACCGTGCTTGGTGATTATCTGGACTTCCTACTAACTTCTACCTAACTTCAACACAGGAGATTGAAAGATCCATAGGAACTATTGGAAAAGATTTCTTTGCCACTGAATTGACAGTAGGTTATCTGACTACTACAGAAATGCCACTTTGGAAGGATTAAAAGAGAGGACGATGATCTATCACAGTAAAGTCTGTTTCTCTTGTGATTAAAACAAGTCTAATTTCCTAAGAAAATAAGACTTTCTTGATCACCCTACTCATTGGTGACACAATCCATTTATCAGGGTTTGCTCCCTATGAATTGTGATATCCCACTGATCAATTAAAAATTTCCTGTAAAAAAGGTGAGCAGTAAGGGCAATCAAAAACATTGCTCTTCCAAGTTTCATGAAAATCAATAATTAAGAAAAGGAAATACTTCATTAGTACCTTGACGAAAAGAGTGAGTAAAGTCACTGGTCAATAAGTACAAGCAAACTGACTGGTCAACAAGCACATGCAGAAGTAATCATACTTCTCATACATTTCATCTACGCAGGGAGCCAAAAAAGTCATTAAGGGTTTCCAGGAATACTCTTGAAGGTTACATTAGAGGAAGATAGCTGCTACAAGGGAGACTACTACCTGGGATACCATTATGTGTGCTGCAGTAGGAAAACATTAGGAATGAGGAAAGGTAAGTATGACTTTGGAAGGATTTGTTAAGAAGTAGAGATATTAATGAAGCTAGTTATAAAGAGAAGATCTTAGATTTATAAGATTTATTAGGGGAAAGAAAGCCCAAGGGACGTGAGATATAAGTATAGAGGAGACTACAATACATTTATTTCACTTTTCTGCTTTAACAATTGAATCCTATTAAGGCATGTCCTTATTAATATTTCTTATTGTTGGCATCAGATTGCTCAAAGGTATTTTGGTCTTACTAGGCAAAACAATATGTACTTGGAAGGAGGTTTTACTCTCACATGTAGGTTAGATAATCCTACTGGGAAAAAAATTATCAGATTTAGCATGGCTTAAGTACTTGAGGCTCCCAGGAGCTTGTTGAAAGTTTTTAATAAAATTTAAAGTGAACCCAGATTTCTTAGATCTAATATATTCTTAACACATTGCTGGTGATCCAATCAGCCCAACAGAAAAACTCTCAATGAAAGAAGAGGACTGTAACTCTTCTTTCCCCAAAGAACTGTTTTAATTACAGGTGTGAGGTCTTTACAAGGGTAAAAATCAGTAACTGCTTAGGTTAGGAACTGATCAGTTAAAAACAAGTCTTATCCAGTCAACATTAAAGTTAGCCTGAAGACTTTCTAATCTAATTATGCAGGCTGCTAACAGGATCTACCTCCACCCCATCAAGGTGCTCTCATCTGTAAACAATCCTATATTTACTATTATCAACATTATTACAATCCCTATGAAAACAACATCAGAACTCTAAGATGCCAACAGTTACACATTATTACCCTGCACTTCTGTAATGCAGTTACAACTGTAACTGTGGGACTCAGGTGGATGTAATAGTAACTAACCTCTGCCATCAAAACTGCAACATTGGGTGAGAGCAGATGTTACAGACTCAAGGACCAAACACTTATAAAGCAAAAACACTGAGACAGAGTTTGCACAGAAATCCACATCTGTAGAAACTTACCATCATGTTGTGAACAGTTAAACACAGAAGCCAAACCATGCCAACAAGGTTCTAGCAGGATTACTGTTGCGGGTATAATGTATGACTAATTCAGAAAAACTCTGAAGCACCTTTTCATCATAGATTAGAAATCTTGTTTCTTTGTGTTAATTTATAGTTTATACCATTTAAAATATAGAACACGCTAAGACATGACAATTCTAACTCTCAGATACACCCAATGGGTCCTGCAAAACTCCCAGGCAACAGTATCAGATATCAGTACATGTCAGTGTGTCTGTTACCTTTCAACAATCCCATGGTAGAGCATTTCTATGCTGTTATCAAATTCATGACACACTTCAGGAGCTGTTTCACAAGAATGTATAAACATCTGTTATTATTATTTTCAATGATGTAAGGTTTTTAGGATTTTTTTTTCGTTTGTTTTGTTGTACTTTTAAATTAAAAGTGCGAGGAGTTTTCAACAGCCCAAAGATCTAATTTTACACCTCAAGGGTTTTAGTGCTATTACACATTAAAGCAGTAAATGTGAAACCACGAAAAAAAACTCAATCCATTAACCTGATATTATGAAGTAATTTGTTACATTTTCTCACAAAGTAAGAGGTTGTTCTGTGTCAAGAAAATTACAGATATAGCACTTGTAACATCTATTTCACAATTCTAAATGACAAGCACCTACACATATTGCAGTGTTTTATAAAAATCCTCTAAGAAATGTTTTCTGAAAATACCATTTTCCTTATAAGAAATGAACATGGAAAGTTGTAAGTCTCAAGTCTTTCCATAAGTGTTTTAACCAAAAAATAAAATGGGAAGTGAAATTCTACACATAAATCAAAACTGTCAGAGTTTCATGCTGCCCTGTAATGCCTGGGGTATGGGCAAAATAAAACAACTTTTGTCAAGACTGGTTTTAATTGATCATGCTACAGGGATGGCCACAGGGAATCTTAGGCTTTGATCTTGCAAACAAACCCCAAATTAACTTTTAATCAATGGAGTCATTTGTCTGATTAAAGGTACGCACATGATCAAGTATTTACAGAATCAAAGTTTTAGGATATGGTCTATAAGGCCACTTTGTGTGTAGCGGAAATAACATGTATATAAGCTCTGTTGTTGCTTTTTAGACAGCGAGTAGCTGAGCTCTGTCAGACAGCTGTGAGAGGCTCATCTATTTCAATATAATAGTGCATCAGTTTAATTTCAATTGTTCTGAAACCTACTTACCCTAAATCAGCATATCATCCTTAATGTAAATCAATATATTGTGCTTAAACAAAGTCAACATATTAGGCAGATGCAGAACACATCTGAGTCATTACTATGGTCCAGAGAGAACTGTGTGCAGAAGCTGTGGTAGCCGCTTATGCTTCTCAGGTCACTACTCAAATGACTACACCTTTTTCCTCATCTTTAAGATCGTTATTAGATTAAAAACACACTACTTAGGAATAATATCTAACTATCATCAGACGTTGATCCCAAATTAATTTCAGCAGTAAAATTTAAGGACAGTGCGGTGCATTCAGAACTGTTGTTGGAGAACCACTCTTTACTGTAATTCTTTATCTTCTAAATGTGAAGCATTTTATTTACAACTATTCAAGTATTTTAGAAATTAAATAACCCATTGCAGTGTTTGAGTGTTGACTCACAGAAGCTGCAGCCACTCAACAAGGAATACTATGGAATCGATAAAGAGCTTGGGACCTGGTTCTGAGCTATAATAAATGCCCGACCTTCTGAATACTTTAACACCTCCTCAATAGTGTGTTTAGAAATAACTACTATCCCAGATGCTTGTGCAACCTGAAAATATGCAGAAGGACATGGCCATACCTAAGATAAGCCAAGAAGAGAAAATAGTGACTTACTATGTGTAAACACAGGCACATAAAGACAAGACATTTTTTCATTAACAATATGAATACGAACAAGATTTCTAAGACACCTTACATCTTTCTGGGCTCCCAGACAACACATATTTTCAAGCTTTGCATCACACCATTCTCAATCAACTGAGATTAAATATTTAATACATAAACCAGTGGTAGGGTTTTTTGTTGTTTTTTTTTTATTATTATTTATTTATTTATTATTGGCT
>JANHFX010019478.1:0-31662 GCA_027560015.1 Chloroceryle amazona | reverse complement strand
AGACACTCTCTGTTAACCCCCCTCCCACCCCAAAGGGGAAGAAAAAGGGAATAAAGGAGAGAGACTTAGTGATTGGAAGAGGAAACTGTAACAGCTTAAATGAAAATAATAATAATAATAATAATAGAGTATTTACAAATATATACAAACCAGTATTGAACCCAACCCCCCCTGATGGTAATTCCATCACCATCACCACTGATGCTGTGGAACAGGCACCTGGGGGTCCCAGACCAGGCTTTGCAGCAGACGGGAGCTGTGCTCAGGAGCTGGATTCTGGTACCGGATTCAGGAACCCACTGATTGGGATTGAAGGCAGAACGGACAGAGTCCTCCTAGGATGCTCCGAGGAAGGAGCAAAAGAGGACTTGAGCCAAGCCAAGCAAAGCTGGCAAAGCTGTCCAAGAGGGAAGAAGAGCCTGGGAATCCCTAGAGAGAGCGAGCGCTACAGACCCTCCAGATCCCTCTGCTTTCTACTGAATATGACATCTATGGTCTGGAATCCCTCGTTGGTCAGTTTGGGGTCACCAGCCCTGTCCACTCCTCCCTGCAGGTGCCGCCTTTCACTTTCTGCACCCCCCAGTGTGGTGCACAAGATCCAGCAGTGGCCTTGGTCTGCACACCAATCCTTGGTAGGAACTCTAAACACGGGGTGTTATCACTGCCAGCAGCAGACACTACCTGGGAAAACAGGCTGCTAACTTCAGACAGCGAAGTGAGTTAGAATAACTGAGCTGAAAAGTAAAGTCACTGAACAGAAACAGCTCTGGTCTCACCCAAACCAGGACAGGTAATTTTATGGGAAAGCACAGTGCTGAGTGTGCAGTATGATGCTATTTGCAAATCATTCAGAGCCTATTCATCTCAAGGGTGTAAGAACTTGCCTGGATAAGGCTGGAGGGAAAAACAACCCAGCTTTGGGGCTAGCCCTGCTTTGCTTTGAGCAGGGGTTTTGCACTAGGTCCAATTAGAGTTGGCTATTCAGTGATGCTCTAAGTCATCTCCAGTTGAAGGAGAATACAGGGGTGTTAGAGCAGTTTTCACATTTCAATTTGCTGTGTTTATGCCACCATTAAGAACAGTATGTTCCCTGTATGCAGCTGAGAGTAATTTAATTTAAATTTGTGCTTTCTCTCCTGTGTGGTCATTATAGACTTAATTTATAATTGTACAACATTTCTTGAATAGCCATTAAATATTTCTGAAGGATTCAACCTTACACAATTAAGACTCATTCAAGCTGAATAGTCAGACCACCAAACTGAATGTTTTTGCCTCTGATTCAGATTTTTTTGTCACTCACTTTAATCTTTTCAATTTTACGTTTGTTTTTGAGTGGGATTATCACACAATTTACAATACCAAGGAGACCTTTTTTCAAGTAGTCTTGAAGTTTACCCAGGTAACTTAGTGAAAACTGTCTGAATTGTTTTGTAGATGATCATTTACTGGAGGGTGACTAAGCCAGCTCTTTGACAGGGTGGATAAGGAAAATAAATCACTAGTTGTGATGGAAGTGCCCTTGTGCTGTAACTGTAGCACAAACATACCAAGGGCACTGACCCATTTGGGACAGCAGGAAAATTCTTTATCTTAATACTCATGCAAGTTATTTCTCAGAATTACAGCAAAAATTCATGGTCCAGCACTGTGGAATTATAATTAGCTACATGCAGTTAATCAACTCTGATCACAAAATCCCAGCATGTTGAGGGTTGGAAGGGACCTCTGGGCATCATCTCATTCAATCTCCCTGTACTAAAGCAGGGTCATCCAGAGCAGGGGACCCAGTACCACATTGTCCAGGCAGATTTGGAATCTCTCCAGAGAAGGAGACTCCACAACCTCTCTGGGCAGCCTGAGCCAGGCTCTGGCACCCTCACAGCAAAGAAGTTTTGCCTTATGAAAATATGGTATTATGGATAGACTCAAACCAACCTGTATTATTGCATCTATATAGATATGTTCAGTTTGCCTTACTCAGGAGTCATTGTAGGTCAAGTCAAATGAAGTCTTAGCAGAGTTCTGAAAACTTACCCCGCTCTACAGTCTGGCAACTGGAGAGGCTTTGACTCCAATGTCAGTAACCGCGATGCCATCTCAGACACCATGGAGTTCATGTGGGATGTAAGGCAAAATGAACTTTGTTACCTGCAGAGATCAGAAGGACACAGTAGTGGGAATCAGTAGTGGGTCATTACTGTCACCTGTCAGCACAGGTGGTATTTGTGCAGGAAAAAAGCAAGAGGTGAAGAGGGTATTGCGCAGGAGTTCTCTTGCACAAGATGTGTGACTTGGTAGGGAGTGGAAGACCCCAGTGGCTGCCTGGAGTTCCCCTCGCATGCCAGCCAGCCTGTCTAGGGCTCTGTGCCCTGCCCAGGTCAGAAACCTGGTGGGGTCCCACTGTATCCTCCTTTTGGGTAAGGTGAGTTCTGAAGAAGAGTGAGCTGTGTCAGTGTAAATGAAGCTTTGCACCTCTTGAGCTTTGCTTCCTGATCCTCCCTTGCAAAGTTCACCTAGATAGAGTATTTTCTGATTCTTTTCTCTGAGGCCGAGAGCTGAACCAGGACGCTCAGTTGGCTAAAGTGTACCTGCCGATCTTTGTGTGGGCTCACTGAGACAGAAGCTGAAAGTGCTGTCTCAGTACGCACTGACTGTTGGAAGGAATACTGAATGTGAAATTACATTCAAAGCATTGGGGAGTAATTTAGAATTCGCTGCGGTAGAGGTACTTAAAATGTAAAGCATTTTTAAATTGCTTTCATAGTGCAAATATCTGTTTTTTTAAAATAAAGTTTTATTAATAAAAAGGGGAGAAATGTGATGCATATTTGTAAGTTTTCCATTTCATCAGAAGAGACATTTGGATATTGGAAGATGCCAATTTATTTTTCATTTGATAGATTTCTATTCTAATTGTTTTCTCTGTAAAATTGCTGTTCAGAGCAATCTCAGAAGCCAGTGAAAGAAGACTTAAAACCAGTACGCCTGTTACAAAAAGGAGCAGAAAGCTTACCTCAGCCTTCCAGCACCAAAGGGAAAGAAGACACTAAGAAAAGGTCAGCTGGAAAAGGTTCAGAAAATGCAGCGCAAAAAGCTGGGATGAAAGGACCTGTAAGTTTAAAACAAGCCAGTAAGAAAAAACCCCAAATATAGGATTAGAATGCAAAAAGATATGTTTACATTTAGAATAGATATTTAAGACAGTATCACATTTAAATATGCATTTGCAGGCGGGGTTTGGTTTTGTTTTTAAACCTACATTATGGTATTTAGCAGTTTAGCTTGCATAAAGTTCACACCATTGTTCTAGTTTTAGAACAGAATTCGGCATTCAGCCTCTGTCCCGTGATCATTTCTTAGGGGACAGCTCTTGCTTGAAACTTCAGCTTGGGATTTTTTTTCAGTTAGTAATTTTTAGAGGCAAATATGATGTAAATTCATTTTTTTTTGGTGTATATATGTTATGTGGGATAAAAGCATTAAAAAAATACTTTTACAAAAAAAATTTCAGAATTTATCAGAACTTGAAGAGCAGCAGCTGAAGCAACGGGAGGAGTACCTAAAGAAAAAACGAGACATGTTGATGGCTACAAAGAAGGAGTCAAAAAATAATGTACTGTTACAAGCAAACAATGACCAGAAGGAGAAGGAATCATCTCCTAAAGAGGTGAAGGATTCAATGATTTTAATCCTCCTGACCACTACTTAAAAAAAATCACAGATGATTTCAGTTATGTCAGTGTTGCTGCTGAATGTTGTAGTAGAGTAGAAAAAAGACAAGTGGAGTAGAGAAGTATTTTCAAGTTACTGGGTTTGATTAAGGTTGAAACCAGCCAAAAATGCCAGTTTTATCCTAGTCTGTGTCCTACTGTTTGGGCTGCCTTAAATCCCTGGGATTTTTTTTTTTAATTCCATCTGAAATGGGAGAAAAATTTATTTTGCAGTCTTATCTTACGGAAGTCACAAATTTGCTCTCTTGTGAATTTTATGCCTATTTCAAATGAAGAAATTCCCACTTTCTCTTCACCAACGACTAGAATAGAAGCAATGTGCTGATGCTACCTTTTAGAAAGACAAGGCCCCCTGAAGGGTGGAGGCTGCTGTTCTCCCATTGCCTCCAAGAGAAAAACCCTCTGGAGGGTTGGGAGTGTGGGACAGGAGGAGAATGGGCCTGTTGGGAGGGGTACAGCTGGCAGCACATGCTTCAAGGTCTCTCCTTGTCCAGGAGAGACAGAACAGAATTCTGTCAGAACAGAGTTCTCTGTTCGGTGACATGCAGGAAGTTAGTGAATTAACTGATACATTGCTCAACTTACATGCCGAAATCACAAAAATCCGTGCACTGTAGGGGTTGATAAAAACACCCCAAGCTTTTGTTAATCATTGTTGGGGTTAATATGACTTCCTGCATTTACCACAAATAGATCTGATCTATATTTATACAGAAATGCTTGGAAAAAATCTCTAAACAAATGAAACTAGTAAAAGGCCTTAAAACCCACACAAAACAATGTGATTACAGTTGTATTTTTTAAAAAAAAGGCAAACTAAACAACAACCACTACTCTTCTTTACAGATAAGTTAATTAAGACCAAGAGCCTTCTATTGCCTCGGGTATTTTTCAGGGTTGCTGAGCATTTTCTTATGCTCAGAATGTACTCAAAATACTGTTGATTGGAAAACTTCCATAACAACTGAGCAGGACGCGTTGAATTTGAGGTTAGTCCTCAAAAAGATGGGCACAGAACAGTAAAAATAAAAAAGGACCCATATCCTGGGATCCACTTAGCAAGAGCTAGTAATTTTTTTTAATAAAAAATTAATTCTGGAGAACAAGTTGAATTTGAAGGGTGGCTGCTGCAGCCTCACATTTGCAAGTGCTGTGACTGGGATGCTTCTGTTAGAGATGCTCTGCATCAGCTCCCTGCTTGGGCTCAAGCATTTGGGCAGCAGCCAGAGCACCTGAGACCAAAGCCACACAGTTTATCACCATGTTTTTTTCATTTTGTTTTTAGGAAATGTCAGAAGAGAAGCAAAGATTACTACAGAAGAGGAAAATGCTTGCAGAAAAACTAAAAGAAGAAGTTATTAATAAGCGGTAGTTTTAAGAAACTCATCACAGACCCCAAGAACATGAGTATGTTTTTAGAATAAATTATATCATCAATAATTGATTTGTTTTCCAATATTACACTTAGTTTTATAACTGTCAGTCAAGCAACTCAAGTACTTTATGTATTTAAAGTTATACTGAAATATTCTTAAAAACTTATTTTCCAGAATGCTGGAACTTCACTGAACACATTCAGCTGTGAGGCCATTTCATTTCACTGCAGCCACTTGACATTATACAGAACAAAAGCAGATACCAAGATCTGTTAAAATAATTCTTAAGTGAACTGTTCTGAACAAGTTAGAAATTTTAACTTTGTGAAGTTATAGAACTTTGTTCCTTTGGCTAGACTATTATAAACAAATCACTATTTTTTTCAGCTGTGCAATGTAATAGTCTAATTTCACAAGGAAGTGCAACTCTGACCATCTTAGAGAAACAGATAATGCAGCTTGTAGTAGAGATATTGATGTGTTAACTCTGGATTACATTGTTTTACCTACTTTTGGGACAGTTTACCAGGACTTAGGTCCAATTTTCTAAGTAAAAATAATTGCTATAGTTGCGAAGTAAAAGCTGGGGATGTGCTGAGCAATTTGTTTTCAAAGTAGCAGTATTTAAACATCTCTCCGGGTTTGGCTTTGACAGATTTAAAATGAAGCTGGGGGAGAGGCTGGTCTTTGCACCACTTCATTAAAAGAAACAATGCAACCCATTCATGTTTCATGTAAATTTTTATTAAAATAGCATTTATAACTGATAGAGGTGGGCAGGTATTCTGTTCTTTTTCAAAGAGTGGTGGTAGAAGGACCCCAGGCACACAGGTGTCCACCAGCAGAAGCCAACAGGTCATACCAGGAAAATGGTGTCAGTGGGGGCAAGGGCCCTACGTTGACAACAGCCAGTTAAATGGAGTGCTGTGTGTCACCTTCTACAGGGATTTTAGTTTATTTTTATTTAAAAGGGGACACCTAATGCCACTTTTTATAGTTACAAGAAAAAGACTGTATAAATTCATCACAGTCTTGGTTTTGCTGTAAAAAAACCCTCATGTTAATCTGAATGTATTTTTAAAGCTCCTGACAGTACTTGAGGGAAGAGTTGGGGTAGGGGGGAACAGAGTAAGGACTTGCACATCAGTCAGAGACTCTCAGAGGACTTGGTTTAGAGATGATCAGGACAACCTGGGTCCACAGAGCAGGCGACGCAGTTTCTCAGCCTCAGGTTAGTAAAGGCACATACTGCGTAACTCTGCTGCACGAGTAGTGGGTATGGTGCTGGAGGAGGTCAATCATCATTTCAACAGAGAGAAAAGACTCATGGGGAAGATGATGGTCAGAGCAGGAGAGTGAGCACCTGACACTGTCACTGCAGCTGCACTTCACCAGCAAACACCTCCTCCCCTCCTCTGCGTTCAGAGCTGATGGGGCCTTTCAGCACACAGCTGGAGAATAAGGAGTCCCATTCTTGGTTGCCTGGAGCCCACAATGGGCAATGCCCTTGTCCCCATGCCCACACACATCACCTACCCTCCGTCAGAAGGCTCAGGAAGGACACTCCTGTTCCCACTGGGATTCCATCTACTGGTATAGAGTTACTTTTAAAACTGCATGGATAACTCGTCTTAAAAAATACTCTAAAATGGCCACATTTAAAATCGAGTTAACTTACCATGGACAATAAACCAAACAAAAGCAGTAATTATGGAATTACAGGGTCACATTTTAATTCCTGAATTTTACAGTTCAGCATTAATATCACCACATGTATACAAATGGTGTAAAACAAGTACAGTGGTATTTTTAATACAAAATAAACTTCTGTTTTATGGAAAAAACTATACTTCATATCTACACAGACAGCCCATCTTTTTCCAAACAATAGCTAAAATTAAAATTAACTACAAAAATCTCCAAAACAGAGAAACTGCTTTAGTTTAAACTATTCCAGGAGAAATGGACCCATAACACATATTACAAGAGTGATCTATGTGGTGGATTGCAGCTGGTTTTGTATTGTAACACTCTCACACATTAATTTCCTCTCACTTCGTCATGATCTCAGATCACGTATGGGCAAACTAACATAAAAATATTTACAGTTTGCTTGCTCTTAAAACTAAAACCTGGACTGTTTGCCTCTTATCAACTTGCTATAGACTCATCTGTCAGTTTGCTTACCCACTACACGGAATGTGCTTTTGTTTTTTATAAAAGCAGCTTTCAGCTTACACCCAGATTGAGGTGCTGCTTGTCAACTCTGCCTCAAAGACCATCGTTCTGTTCTTAACAATTCTGGCTTGGTCCAACGTGACTTTGGTGCTAAAAATGCCGCTATATTCAACACTACGAGAAAAAACTGTTAGTGCTTCTTATTCCCACCTCAGCTATGCAACTTAAACTTCGCCAACAGGGAAACGTCGCACCCCTTCGAGAGGAGGCAGCTTGTTTAATAACACCAAAAGTGACTCGAATTCAGGGTCTTGCCCAAGGCAAAGCCAACAGCTGGTGGGGTGGGCCACGCACAGCACCATTGGGACACAAGCGGCTCCTGGAGAGATTCTGGAAGCAATTATTCCTTGGCATAGATAGTACTGGATGTCTAACCAAAAAAACAAGCAAAACCAGCCATTTTGAATCCAGCTTCCATTTTCTCCTCTTAAAAAATTCAAATGAAAACTTAATTCTTAACTGTTTTAAACAACTCAACATGCACTATAACTGCAGCATCCCTCCCTCCAACCATGAGAAATACAATTAAATTGCCTATAAATGGTCCCAAAATCTGGATTGTTCTTATGCAAACAGAAATAGTTTTCCCTTAAAATCTTTTTGAAAGAGGCATTGCTAAAAGAACACAACTGACAGCACCATTACAAAATTAAGAGTACTGGGTTCAAAATTTAAGCTTGAAATATTTTACTTTTTTCCTAGTTCTGTTAAACACTGGGGAAACCCTGCAATATTTTTTAAAAAGTGTTTACCATACCTTTCCCTCCCCCTGCCCTCCCAGCACCTGAGACTTTCCTTGCTAAGAAGCCATCATCCAGGTTCTGCAAATACTAACCCACTTTTTTTCTTTCTTTTTTTTTTTTTTTTTTGACAGCCTGAATGGCAGACTCCTTACTTACTAGAAAGATATTAAGTTCCTTGGAAGCTTTGTGTTTACAGAACTAACCCTTTCTAGCTCATACACTGAGTTTCTTTTGCTACTCCTTGTATTATCATATATACTCATGGGAGAAAGCTTTCTGAATCAGATCCTTTTTAGCTCTTAAAACAGTTGCAGCATTTGAAACCCCATAATAAAAGTTTTTATTCCAAAGTTGTGGTTTTATTTATGAACCCAGGCGAGGTCTTTTCCTTGGAGAGGTCTCCTCTTCTTCATCATCATCTTCATCATCAGGATAATCCACTAGGCCAACTAGACTTCCCTGCCAATTTAAAAAAAAAAAAAAAAAGAAAACCTCACATTGAAAAAAATACCCAGGAATGTGCAATTTTAATACCTAACCCCCAGCTGACCTGCAATTTTAATACCTAACCCCCACCAAGCCTGCAGCAAACAGGTTCTTGGTGATGACTTTTTCATTCAAAGATCCATTTGTCTTGAGAATGTTTTCTAACTGCAGGGTTAAAATGCTGGAACTGCCTCACTCCTCTGGATCTAGCTTCAAAATTATGATTTGCTCTGTTTAGTCTCCTTAAAAGCAGATTTCAATTCACCGTGTGTGTGTGTGCGCTAATGTACTTCATGAAAAAACCCATCTTGTACATATATCACACACGGAGCAGCAACTGGACAGTGAAAACGGAGGAGTGGGAGCAGTTCCTTAGGCAGATAGTGCAAATGATATTAAACCCTGCCCACCAGATCACCAATGAACGAATGGGAAGAATATATAAATAAGATATTGGGATGAATATGTAAATAAGACCCTGCCTAGAGGCTAATGCTGACCATACCACGTCACAACTGGCAAAGCCTCATGACACTGCTCTGCTGTCTTAAGCAAGGACAGCAGCTTTTTTACAAGTTCTCCCACCTTCGTGGCTGTGACAGCTGTGGTCAGGGTCACATTCTTTGAAGAGGAGCCATTGGAGCTTGCTGGTGATGTCTGAGCTGCCACAGATTTACTGTTTGCACCGTTTGCACCATTGGCTGCACTTGTTGAGTGGGAAAAAGTGAATTTGAATCCCCCAGCTGAAGTCCTTTTTGGAAGATTCTCTTTGTCTTCACTCTCCTTAGCTGAGGGACAAACATTTTCATACGTGAGTATTGGCTGTACATCATGGAGAACACATCTACATCACAGCATCATCACTGCACAAAAGCTGCCCTTTTTTTTAATTTTTATTGTTTTTAATTCAGTATAAATCAACAGGTCACCTACTGACCTCATCCAAAGCACACCAGCACTCAAACTGAGCCTAGCACAGATGCTGGGGACACATAGACATGGCTCACACAGTACACACAGTTTTGATTTTGAATGTCATTTAAACTAGTTTGGAGCAATTTAACTCATTATTTTAAGATCATAGAATTGGTTAGATTGGAAAAGACCTTTAGGATCATCAAGTAAAACTGTTAACCTGGCACTGACAGCTCACCACTAAACCACGTCCTTCGGGACCACATCTCCATAGCTTTGAAACCCCTCCAAGGATGGAGACTCCACCACTGCCCTGGGCAGTCTGGACCAGGTCTTGAGGACCCGAGGTTCCTCCGCTACTCCTACTAAGGCTTGTGCTCTAGACCCTTCACCAGCTTCATTGCCCTTCTCTGGACATGCTCCAGCCCCTCAATATCCTTCTTGTGGTGAGGGTCCCAAAATTGAACCCAGTATTTGAGATGCTAGTCTCTTCCTAAACTAGCTTGCAAAGACATAATAGGAACTTGTTATGTCATGACACAGAATCCCCTACTCCTGCTTATGAGGTCTGTTCACACAATACTGCCCACATCTGACACAGAGCACTTCCAGTGCCGACAGGCTGAAATCCAATAAATACCTTTTTTAGTTTCCATAAATTTTTCATAGCTATCTGGAAAATCATCCTCCTGTTTTGACTTCTCAACTGGAGGTACAACAGCTTCACCTTCTTCCTCTTCGTCTTCATTGAACCACATTTCTTCATCCTCCTCTAAGGCTCTCGCATCTCTACGAAATCTATTGCTACGCAATATAGATGGAACACTGTAAGAGACACATGACAAGTGATTCAAGTTTTGCTGCTCTTTCAGGCATGGCCAGGATCAGAAATGGCTGCTGAAGCTTTAGGGTGACTTCAGTGTGTTTGAGGAGACAGTCCATCCCCAACCCTTGTTCTACTGTCAACATAAGCTTCACCAGAAGCCCAGCTGATGGCAAGGCAGAGGGAATCCCAACTCTGAATGATGGAACGAGATTCTGTTCTTCCTGAGAGTTTTCCAAATGTAACATTTACTACACTGACAGATAGGAACTGTACTATGGCAGGCCCCAAGTAAAGTCAGATGGAGGTTTACTCTAAGTTTTTAATCAAAAATGAAGAACTACCCCAGACCCAGCCTTCCGCTTTTTCTGCCCTCTGGGAAAAAACCCAAACAAACATAACCAACAAACACCTGCAGTATGAAGAGATTACATGACATTCAATAAAAGTCTCAGAATATGTAAACGGGGTCATACCTGTTCAGTTTCTGGTTTTGTCGGTCTTTTTCTTGCTCGTATTTTGTCTTCAGTCCCTTAAATGTCTGAACGTATTCAATAGATTCAAGTGCATTATAAAAGTTTTCAACTATATGTGCAATAAGGGACTTAATATCTTCCTGCATAAGAGCAAAACAGGGTTTCAGTCTCAAATATTAACATGCAGAAGGTTCAGAAAGCTTTAGGCTTTAGTTTTAAAAGTAAACAATTCATTGTCCAGAGTCAAAACACTACTTCTCATTTGTTCTTTACAGTAATGAGATTTTTCTGTAACAAAAAAAAAAAAAAGGTGAAATCTAGAAATATTTACTACATTTCCCAAATAAATGGGCAATATACTCAGTACTGTCCCAATTCTAGTTGTGACAGTTGGATTAAACCATGGCACGTGCTATCTTGGATTAAGCCTTCTTGAGAAAAACAGGGAGTTGAGCTCTGCTCTCCTCACAAGGTTTATTTCTCCTTCCAGTCCTCAGTAACTACAGCAACACACACAGGACAAGGCACCTTTCGGTCAGTCACCCTCTAACATGCCTTACTGTATCTGGCAAATCTTAATGTTCATCTCACACTGGCACACACTTCTTCTTGCTGGAAAAGCCAGCAGCTATAGTATTGTGTGACTAAAAACTGCCCTTTATCTTCACAGACTACAAACATTCCCCGAGAAGACTCCCCCACAACAAGGCATTCACAGCAAGTAACTCAGGAGCTGCTGCCAAGACCTGGTTTTCCACCCCAGCAGTACAACCAACAGGGCGCTCCTGCTTGTCTTGCCCGTCCTGTCCAAATACACAGTGTTCCCACAAATGCTGCTGGTGGAAAAGCTACCAATTTAAAGAAAACACGTGTGTAGGATTTTAAAGGACAATGATCACACAAATTTAGAGTCAAATTAGTCTCATTTAGACCAAATATCCAGGTGTACTTACATATATCATAGTTAATTCCTCACTTCAGTCTGGACCACAAATAGCACATTCAACCACCAAGAAGAATTTAACCCACAGGACAATTTTACACAGACTTGTATGTAAATATGGCCAACACGCACTCTGTGATGGGATGCGCACGTAAAACAAGCACAAAGCAGCTTTTACTGGCTGCTTTCCACGTGGATATTTACAGATTTTTTGTTTGTGATTTTATGTAGTAACGTGCTATTTCAAGGAAAAGAGCTGCATCCTGTATTTCCACTGGAGATACCACGTATGTCTAAAGAGCTGGAGAAGCTGCTTAACTTACCACACGGATGAATTCAAACAGCTCAATCACAGCAGAGTTGAGCAGATTGTACCTAGTTCCATTATCCAATAGAGCATTTATAACTGGTTCAAACAGGTTTCCCTTGGTGATGTAACGGTTATAAAATTCATCTTTTAGGCCAATTATCCTCCTCATAAAGCGAAGAGCACCTATACGAAGAAAGAAATCCAAGAATTTAAATAACTACATGCCAGGGTATTAATTTGCTTCACCCGGAAAGAACTGAAAAGAGCCACATACTACTGAGAGGAAGATGAGTCCCCAAACCATGAGCATTAAAAAGCACTTTCTGAAATTCTGAAGAAATACTTTCTGCCAGGTAACCCTTTTTTATATTCTTTGACTTTCCTGAGCATCTGAATATGATCAGGGCCTATTAATTTCATTTTGAAATAAGAGCAGCAATAAACTTTAGCACATGTGAAGTTATATGATTAGATTATCCATCTGTTTTTCTGTGGTCACCTCCCAGGAACCAGCCCTTGTTCTTTAAATGCCACAGTGCACAAAATTTCACTCCCTGTCCCCAGGGACTGACATTATGAAGAAATTACAGTATTTCCATGTAAATGAGGTAAGACAGCTGATCACAAATGATACTGGCATAAAGACTTGAAAGGATCTCTGTGGACTTCAAAAGTTACACTCCTCCCACCATAAGCTGCATTGGTCTGCATGAACAGACATCTGCTAACTTCTTTTTTTCAAAATTACTAACCAGCTAGTCAGTAATAGGGAATTCACATGAATTTTGAGTTTATATAAGTATACACTTTTACTCCTACACATTCCACACAGTACATTCAAAGCCCTGAAGAAGGAAATTATAACAGCTTCATACTCACACAAGGCCAGAAATGTGTGTTTTGAATTCATCAAGACCAGTACTCTTCTTAGCAAATCTTTGTTCATAATGTAATTCTTGATGTGATATGTGTGGTGTTCCACACAAAAAGTAAGCAGCTCCAAAATTAAGGCAAGTAGCTGTGCCGTTTGATAATTATCTACAAAAAAAACCCCAAACAAACAACCCAAAGAATGCCTTAAGTTATAGCAAAAAAATCCCAGTACTGTCATGCACCAAACCATCATTAAGCTCAGTTACCATCACAGTTCCTGAAATGTTTTTAGTGGCCTGTTGGATTGCTCGAGGAAGCAGGACATTGGGTCAGAACAAAATAACATGAATTTTGCCTTGCCTGCCCCGCCCAGTCACAAAAATGACCCTGTATTGGCAGTGAGAATTCTGCCAAAATCAGCAAGTTACTGGTCACAGCAACCCAGACTAACAGCAGTTAACAGAAGAAAGCCAGTCAGACATCATGTTCACACAACTACATTAGTGATTTTTTTTTTCATAATGCTCAAAAAAAGCCTGCACCGATAAAAATCCAAACTGCAAAAGCTCAGCTATGTCTCTGTAGTATATATTCTGCTAACAATGATTGACACTTTCAGTACCAAGGTTCACCAGGAAAATAAAACCCCAGTGAAACACAGTAACTCAAAAGCAGATGAAGATGTTCCTGCAGTTCCCTGGCATCAAATGAGGCAAAGCATCTACATCTATTTGAATTTTAAATACTTAAATAAAGTATGGAGATATCTAACTTAAAAATAAACCCACCACAGACAGCATACAAGACAAGTTTCAAAACTCAAGGTCAGTTAAAACTTACCAGGACAAATTGTATTACTCTTAGTGGACCCAACTACTGCATCTGATAAATAGAAAATAAAAACAGAATTCAGAAAAAGTTTTTCAAAACACCCTAAATATTTAGAAGATGAGGATAAACAATCAATCCTACCATCTGTTCAAGCTTTTCATCAAATCAAAAGTTTCTGCAAGCTATAGGGAAATAAACACACAGCAAAAATGCATGCCAGAGAAGATGATTTTTTCTAGATTCTATTTACATGATAAATTTTCAAATTCAACTAGGTGAAAATATGTAATCTAATACTTAGGAATATTATTCCTTCCCAGACTAAAACAAAATGCCTATTCCAAATTTTTCAAATAATATAATGAGTATTACAGATATTCTGCAAGTCTTATTTTCATATGAAATGCATAAAACTTTTTTTTTTTTTTTGACTTAACAGTTAGTATGAGAAGATGGGTAAGATGAAAGAAATGTTTTTACCAAATACATACTGGTTTGATTTAATCTCTTGAATGAGTACTCAGAAAAAAGGTCTGACTCCAGGGGCTGTAATGATGTTAAATTTGTTTCTGAGCCACTAGAGGCAAACTAGTGAGTGTTATCTGCATGTGCCAGAGATTTCCAATTCTTCTACTGTTAGCAGAAAAATTACAAAAAGAAACAAGATAAAGGAGTTCCAAGTTTATTTATTTGAAGAGATTTTTCTCAGGATTTTGCTACTACAGCCAGGTAAAAGTCTTCAGATTTCATCACCTGAGCTCACCTGATGCCCAGAATCATGGAACCACTAGTGAATGTCACAGTGTTTTTGTGAACTTTTTTGAAAAAAAAAAATCCTCTGTGAACTAAAGAGAGTGTCCACTTTAAAGCAAATACTCTTTAAAATGCTACTAGTAGAACTAGTACACAGTTAATGACACACGGCAAGGAGATACATATTTTACAAAGCACAGAGACATTAGCATTCAATTCTGCAAGAAAGGGCTACTGGATCTTCTGCCCACAAAACCCATTGCTGGAGGAGTAACGGTTTCCACCAATGTTCCCAGCTTGCACTGTGGGCTTAGTGCTACTACCAGGACTGTAAGTCACTTGAAAACATTACAAGACTTAGAGGAAAACAAGAAAAAAAGTTAACATTACCTTTTTCACATTTATCTTCTGATGTGTTAGCCAGAAGTGGTGCAGTAAGAACATGCATACAATGGTTGTAGAAGAAATTGAGAAATTCACTTTTCTCTGTTTTCTAAAACAAATATAACTTTGTTAAATACTGAATTTTATTAAATCAGAAAGACTAGTAACACAAGGAACAGCCTACAAAGAACTCTACCAACTCCTTCAGGTCTGTCTGTGTCTTTTTGGTTGGGCCTGAAACGTCTTCATACAAGGAAGAGATACTTTAATTTGGGAAAAGATCTGAGAGACATCAAACCAACCTATGTATCCACAAAAAAATCCCCCCTGTGAATGCAAATAGAGGTTGAAAATACATCAGGGACTCAAAGCACTTGACAAAATTTGCTTAAACCATTCTTAAACACAGTAATTTTATCTGTAATAACTTGCAAACCTTTTGACACTGACAAAAAAGTATCATGTGGCCCATTTCACATTTTATATAACGTATGCATATCAATGTCTGAACACACAAACAACCTAGAATTAATGAATATAAACCCTTCAGTATGGCACTAGCTCAATGAAGTTGCATCTATTGTGTCACTGGTATGAAAACTTTGGTTTCATGCAAATCCTACTAGGCTCTCTTCTTTCATTATTTCTCATCCAGATAGGAGGAGTTACAACCAAACCAGTGCCATTCCACCGAAGCATGGGACTGCCAAGCTTAGTAAATACTTGCATAATGCCCCAAGCCTTGTATTATCAAAGTTAATGGATATTTTAGTTTATTTTTTAGCTTGCTTAAATTCAGTACCAGGCCATACAAAATGACAACAACAAAATCTTGGTTTCAATGCTGTAACCATAAAGTAAAAGAGAGTATCTGTTTTTTAATTTTGCCAAGACAGTAAAGTGTCTTTACCCCTTTGTATTTTCTTACATTAGCTGTAGCCAACATATTCTCTGGGTCTATCAGAGTACGCAAAAGCCCCATTAACTGAACAGCTCCCCCAAGTTCAGGATCAGTATCGCAGATCATCTGCTCAATGACCACATTGATGAGGAGGATATCCTGAAAAAAAAAACAAACAAACCATAAAATAATTAGACACAGTTTCAACAATGGAATGATTTCACTAGATTCTGTATTATGTCATTGTTACACTGACCTACAACCTTGAAGCTACAGACATCGGCAACAACAACATGCTCAGAAATTTGAGTATCTTACATCTACTTTTTGGCTTGTTTCTAGTATCTGTTTTTTTGGGCTAACTGTATCCCAAATTCTGGAGAGGTTTGCTTTGCTGTTTTTTTCCTCTGTTTGCTCTAAAACTAGTATATTCAACAAACTTCAAAACACTTCTACTTACATCGTCACTCTGCTGGGCCTCCTGCATAACAAATTCTCGGACCATGGATGGACTAAATTCTACCAGATAAGAAAATATATCTGTAGCAGCAGACCTAACTTGCAAATCATCCATTCCCTAAAACAAACAAACAAACAAACCAAACAAAAAGATATATACCAATTTATTAACAGTAAATCACATTAGATATTTATTATCAAATAGAGTTGCAAAGAACGGGGAGTTAAGTTTTTATTACAAAAGTTACTATGGGAGTTGAAGTAACACAGTTGTAGCAAAAAAGCCCAAATGGAGCACGATCTTTTCCCTCCTTTAAAAAGAATGCAAAGTTTTCTGTGAATTTGATAGCCCTGATTTAGTCAGGAAACAGTAGCTCTGATTTAGTCAGGAAACAGTTCTATCGTGCTACTTGCTACAGTATCTAAGACACAAATGTTCTGTACTTGTTATCCACAGTTTATTATTTTGTACAAAAGGACTAACTATACCAATCAATTTGTACAAAAAATTCTAGTCACTTGTGGGCAATAAGAATAAATAACTTTCCTTAAGGTATATGATTTTCTGTGATAACTGTACAATTTCTAAGCCTAAAATACTAATGTATTACATTAGTATACAGGAACTATCTGGACTGGTCTAGCCCTGGAAAAGAGTAAGACTAGGGTTTATCTAATGACTCAACATCTATATAACTTTTCTGTTTCCGTAACACTAAGTTCACAGTTGTTTACTCTAGAATTTAGAAACCCTTGAATTCATAGTTTCTGAGTAACAACAGCACTGACAAATGAAGTGCAATGGTCAGGCAGCAACAGCTGCTTCAACCAGAGGAGTGAAAATAAAAAATTAATGTTTTCACATTGCTGATTAAGAGAGATTAATCTTCTTTATACCTCTGAAAAGACAGGATTATGTGATCTTTTCAGATAGGAACAAGCTAACAGTTCAAGATTACCTAAAAATACTTCTTTGGCACTGTTCCAACTGCAGCAACAACAACAACAAGCAGCAAGCTACTATATGAAAGAGTATCTTTCTGTTTTTACACTACATTGTCAAAACATTGCCATTTACCACAGACTTCTCCATTGTGCAAAGTAAAAATATTAACAGTAATGAAGTCGGGCTGCTTCAGAAAACTGTGAATATCTTTTGGATTCTGAGCGTTACAACAGACTTCACCTTTCAGCAGAGCAAAGGTGTCCAATTAAACTGACACAAAGGTGCTTAGCAGACCTGAAAAACTGGTTAAACGGTTGTGCATTTTAAAAAATTTATTAAAATCACTTTTAAGTTTTCACTTACCATTACAATTTCAAGAGCTGGAAGAATTCCCAATTTTGCCAAAGTTTTGAAAAATGCATCTCTGTTCTGAGGTTGTAATGTCTGAGAAAACGCGCAGAATTCCTTGAAAAAGTTAACCTATTGTAGAGGGGGGGAAAAAAGTAAGGTCTATTTGATTCAGAAAACTTTCTGAAAGTAGGAAACTGTTACAATTTGTATCACTTTGTTCCCTGGCTGATATGTGCCTTCCTAGAAAACGGTATTATTCTAATTCTCTCCTCAACCTTCAACAACATCAACAAAGGAAAGCAAAAGAATGTAAAAACAAATGAGAAGATTTAAAAGGTTGAAATTTACCTTAGAAATATAGTCACCTTGTAGCTATTTTATCACACACAGCAGATGACTGATTTATACCCCCTGTCTGAGGTGACATTTATTTGAAAGAACCAAGAAGCTTCCCTTGCTGAAAGGACCATTTTAACAAGACAATATGAGCTGGTAAACATAGTCAAGGATAAATAATAAGTATACATATTAATAATAAATATACATATTAAGGGACTACTGGTAATCCCGTCATAGGACTTAACAGTATTTATATGGCAAACACATGTAAGCAGGTGAAACAGTTCTTGGAAGGAAGTAAATCTTTAAGTCTAGCATGTCAACCTAGTTCTAGTACTTTATCAATGGTAAGATAATTATTTAGAACAAATAAATCAGAGCTTGCCTTGCAATAAATATTTTTCTAGTGAGTATATAAAGACTGAGCTACACTGGAAATGATTCTAGGGTTACAGAAATGCCCCAGTGACTCCAGAACTAGGAGGACAGTTTCAGTATGTAATTAATCTCTGGAGTTTAAAGGACTCAGAGATCACCAAGACCACTGACTTACCAATTCACATCGTTTATCATCATCTGTAGCTTCATCTGTTAACTGTGCAAAAACTTCAGACAAAAACTTCTCATCTTCCTGCATAACACAGAAGAACACGACTTACACAATGCCTCTTAAAAGTCAAAACATTGCTCTATATTGGATCCCACACTGTAGAAAGTAAAACTTAATTTAAGCCTAACTAAAACATTTGATTATAAACAAAACCTCATGCTTCACTAGCTTTGGTAGACAAGGGTTTGTTTTGGGGTTGTAATTTTTTTTAATTCATTTTTTCTCCACTCCTCCATTGTTCTACCACAAAAAAAAAAAACCAAGGGAAATGGAAGGGTACACACTCAGAAGGCTCCTTTCCAGCATACTGTTTTAGTGCTTGTTCTGCACAGCAGAAGCAGGTTGAGGGGACCGAGACATATGTTAAGCTGAACATAGGTGATGATTACAAAATAACCTTCTGACTGACTTGTCTCTACAGAACGTGGTCGTGTCCTTTCCCTCCCCTTCTTTTCCTTCTCTTGCCACGCCACCCTCTGTGTTTTAGAGCTTGGGCCTACCCCATGTACTCACTGTATCGTCTGCCACACACACCCATGCATCAAAATTACAGAAAATGACCATCTTTGTTCCTAGCTCCCTCCCTGTACAGTGTGGGTTACCTTCTAAGGAGGCAGCCAATACACTTCTATGATAGAAACTACTAAGCAGGATACTATTTTTATCACATTGCATCCATGCCCTTCACACTACTCTGTTAACATCACACATGTATCAGTTTTTCAGATCTGCTGCACTGCAAAATTTTTTCCACCTGTGCAAGGGTTGACTAAATGAATGACAAGTTTGCCGCAGTCACATCCCCATTAACTCAACTTCCAATAAAACAAGCTCCCCTGCTTGCAAGAAGTTCAGCTTTTCCAATATGGGAAACTTGAAGTATTGCCTGTTATTCATATTTGGATATACCAAGAGACACTTTAAGTACGTATAAGGTAATATTTCACTTCTTCTGAACAATTTGTTACACCATTGCTTACTACTCAAGAGGTACAACAAAACCAGGGTGAACATCATTGTCTCTCAATTCCTTGGGCACTTCTTGCCCTCTCTGTACACCAATTTCTCTGCACTCCTTCCCATGGAAAATAGTGTTGGCATCCTCTCAAATCAAACGTCTGTTACCTTTTAACTACAATATAAATCTTAAAGCAAACAGTAACATTCTGCTACAGCATTACAAAATTACGCATCGCTGTACTGATTCAACTCTATAAACTTACACATTGAATAAACACGAATGGAATAGCAGCATTTCAATAAATAGATATAAGCAGTACAGTGTTTATTGTAGAGGGTGCTTACTTCTCTATTCTTCTGTGTGCTGTTGCTAAAATCTGTATGCTTTATTAGGCTAACATAATACAGAATTTCTCTAGTTACAGGAATGCCAGACAAAGGCTCACCATTTTTTTGCCTGACCATTTTAAGATGCAGGGAGAAGTGCTTTACAAACAAATGTTACTTGGAATCAACATTTGAGGGAATGCTACACAGACATAGGTGTTTATTCTAGCTTTGCTGGCTTTAACAACTTAATTAAGTCTGAGGAAAAAAACATAACTGTACCACAATCAGCAACACATAGGCTAGAAAATCCCCACTTTGCAACAGAAAGACCTCTTGCTTGTCTAAGCACAGTGTAGTCCTCATGTCCTAAAGCATGGGATGGAGCTAGGTTTGTTTTCCATGCTTACACAGTTTCCCATGGGCTGCCCTTCACTAACAGCAGCACTGGGATGTACTGCTTTGCGGCACGTAGAAAGGAGATTTGCTGCTGTAGCAAACACAATCCGTTACTCCTATAAACTGCATTCTCTGAGGGAGCTTTGTTGGTGTATTTAGAGCAGTAAGACTTCTAGTGTGTCTGCCAAACCCAAAGGCGCTTTAGAGTTATTGTGCCACAACAAAAAGCTGATTTACATGAGGGGACTGTGAAAAGTCCTGAAACTGAAATCCTTACTACCATGTAATTTTCTTCAAACGTGCCATCGCTAACATCTCTTCCACATGTGCTTTCTTAGTCTGTCATTCTCAAAGCAGCTCAAATGATGCAAGTATCAACACTGTTTGTGATCATCATGTGCATCTCTGTTACAGTCTTTAAAACCAACAGGCAAACCTATGTGCCATATACTCTGCTACAGCAAAGATGGCAGGGACAGAGCAGCAAACAGCTGTCAGAGAATTTCAGAACTTTCTTCAAAGAGTACTAGAGGTAACAGGGAATCATAGTTTTCTGTTCAGGCACAATGAATTATTTAGTACAGTAAACCAAACAAAAATTAAAGAGCTTTACAGATGTAAAAAAAACCTCTCTAAATGGAAACAGGACTGTGGCCTCAGAAGCATAACACTGAATTTATTTTTAGCTTTGGAACAGTAATATATGTAAAAGAATAAAAAGGGAAATATTTATTTAACACTAAGTCATTAATTCTGCAAGTGTGATTTATTTTATCAGTTTCTTTCTGCTATTCAACCAGAAAGAAGAAAGATGTCCAAAAACGTATTCATGCAATTCTCAATTCTTCAGGGTTGTTTGTTTGTTTGTTTGTGTTTGTTTTCTTTTTTCTCTTCAGTCCACTGTTGCACTCTGTAGAAATATTCCTTATGGTAATGTTATTTCTCCAGTGCCCCTCTCATTCCACAATTTTAACTACACTCCCCTTCCCCTTGATACTTCTTCCTGTTTCACAGAGACTATCCACACTCAAGACCTACAAATACCATTTTTCTAAGGACACGGATCAGAAACAGAACAAAAGCACTTTGCTACGCCCATTAGTTTGCACAATAAAATATGAACTGAAAATACTCCAAATGTCGTGAAGTTCACACACAGCTCTTTACCAAGGCTCCTGCCGCAGTCCAGCTTGGTTGTCCCACCCAGCTACTTTTAAGCCTACTTCTGACTACAGAGTATGCAGTAAGCTATTGGTAGAGTAACCAGATGGTTATTTATTGTTACTTTTGGCTATCAGTATGAAGAAAAAACACACCAGTGAATTAGTTCATAGTGTAATATGAACATTGGAAATTAGTACCATAAAGTAACAGAATAACAGGATTAGTTTGGAACATGCTCTTTTGAATTACAGATTCAGAATTCACTATAGGTATGTCACAAATGACCCTACTAGATAATACAAAAGTTGCTTGTTCCCTAAATACATACACAAAACCAGCTCAAAATGTGTATGCTGGTTGTGAATCAAGGAGAAGAACCTTTAACTGTTTACAACCCATTAAAAATATTAATGTACTCACCTGAAATGTATCATTTTTAAAATACAAAATAAAAGGTATCAGAAATAAAGAGAATCATTTAAAACATGATGCAAATAAAGTGTGTATAATTAACTTACACAGTGTTAAAGAGCTGTCATCAATTTTGAAACTACAGCTAGAGGTACTGATACATAATCCATCTACACCACATTAAAACCCACTTACCTGCAACATACTGACAATCTCAACTTTGTTGAAGAAAATAAAGGAAGTGAGGGTAGAAAGAAAATTCTCTTCAAAAACAGATGGTGTCGGCAAGATGATATCCTGAATATACTGTACCCTGTAAGTCTGGTGGATTTTTTGCCTGAGTTCAGAGTCTGTTATAGGAATAACCTCCTTAAATTTTGCTGTTTTGGTCAAGAACTCCCTGTGCCGTTTTGGCTGAGCCAAAGAAGGATCATACTCAAGGCATCCAACAACATCCATAATACACTCATCAGAAAACATCACCTCAAACAGAGTTGCTTTGTTGAGGAACAAAATTCCTCTAATAATTTCATACAGATGATGTAAGCCTTCAGTGTTCTCTAAATTCTCGCAGACTTGGAAGAGCTGTAATAGTTTTTTAATATAGCCTTCATTCTCCAAGGCCAGTGCTAACTTTTCTCTACGGATGGGTGAGGAGAGCACAGAGGTAACTAGGTCAGCAATCTCTTCAAGTTTGTTGAGTTCACAAGTAGGAAGGTCAATCAAGGGACTCGTTTCAGGCATTTCTTCGATGTGTTCCTCTTCTGACTCAATAAGGTCCTGTGTGACTTCCACTGAAGGATCCTTACCTTGAACCTAAGAAACGAGCGTGCACGATTACTGTCTCATTCCATACATGCATAAACACAAAAAAACCCCATAACATAAATAAACAAGTCAATAACTGAAGTAACATGTGGGTAATAATTTTTTTCACCTTCAGTTGCCTGGAAAATGTCAAGCCAATACCTCTAACTTCTACAGTAACTATCATTATCCTCAACAGGACATTTGTCAAAAAAAAATCAAATGAGACCAAACCCTAACAGCATCTGTGCAGCCAAGAAGTCTGAAGGATCTTAAGAGACAAGCAGGAAATATAAAAAGAAAATAGGGTGTAACAAAAGCTTCTTTGAGCGCCTCAAACAGAAGGGGTGTGAAGCCTTGAACTCCTAGTAAGAGCCCTCAGCTATACTAACAAAAAGTAAAATCTAACAAAAAGATCAAAAAACAAAGGCAGGAAATGTTACCAATACCAAAATTGGTAACAAGAAAAGAAGGAAGCAACTGTGTCCCCCTCTGCACTCTTCTTCCTTTCTCTCTCTGATCATCCAACTTCTCATTCTTCTCACACCTCCTATAGTGGTCACTGGGCCACTGATCCAGTTCCAGAATTTAGAACCTCCTCTTGTGGACTCCCTCAGAGGATCACACATTGCACTGAAGTCTCAGAGGAGAAAGCTGGAAGTTCTGGAGTCTGAAGAAGGAGCCTAAGGCTAATGGTTTACATTGTCAGGCCACAATATGACCTCTCTGTCAGATTGCTCATCAGCTCAGCCCCAGTTTAAAACTAATTTCAAACCTGGACTATTTATTAGACACGTATACTTGAGCTTAATAGGGTCTGCTCCTCTCAACAACAGTATTACAGAACTGACTGAGAATACCTTATACCCCAAAACATGATGAGGTTAAGAATGAAACTAAATTGCCTAAGTTTCTTCAAAGGAAACTGCAGGGAAATCCACATCCTACACAGAAAAGCCATGGAGAACAATGACAAATGTGTGCTTATTTTACAAGCGGGTTTAAAAATTACAGCACAAATAGATGAAGTCATAGAAGACACTAAAATAGAATATTCAATGTAAACTGTACCTGGCAGATTTTTTCCCAAATTTCATCACAGCCAGCTTTTTCTTGAAAACTCAGTGCTAAATCATAGTTTTCTGCTTCTGACCAAACAATCAGGGTGTCCTGTTTAAGACAAAACCAAAAAAATTAGTTTCTGAAACAGGTCTACACTGCATATTAATCTGTATTCCATTCAATCATATGTCTCAAGAAGAAATAAATTTAAATTCAAGTTACACATCTCAAAAAAGACCATAAGACATTAAAACATCAAATCACCTGTTCTGCCACAGGAAGCATTGCCTTTCTCCTTGCTATTTTATGACCACTACCTTACATATTATATATTTAAATATACTTTTTTTTTTTCATATCCAAAACACTTATGGCATCTTCCTGCAACATACTTCTGAGCCAACAGTCTTGAGAAGGGAATGCACACATTATAGAGGATTAAGAAAACATACAACAACTTAAATCCTTCCTATTTAATATAGTAGAAACAAAAAACAAGATTACAGTGTTTCCTACTCAGAGAGGGTTTAATAGATCTTTAACAATGTGAGAAAAAACACCTAACCAATGTTAAAATACTATTTTCTGAATTAAAAGACAAACAGCCTGAATAACATAAAACTCCTAACTTACTGAAGTTACAAACATCTTGCCAACAGATATTTTCATTTGAGTAAGTTTCTTTTTTTTCTTTGTTACTATTGCCTCTATCCATTCAATCTGTGCACTTGCACAGTGTTATCTGGAAGATTCACTGGAATTTCTGAGTAGACTAAACAGGGGGTTTTACTAGGACTCCTGCTGCTGTAATGTAAGGAATACAAGCCTGTGCTTTGACATTATATACATATATAGTTCAGCATCCTACAGGAAACTCATCTTCACATTAAAACGTTCAAATTGAATGGCACTCTGATAACTTTGCAGTACATCTCATGAGCTCCAACAAAATGGTTCAGAATTGCACCAGGTTTGTTGACTTTAAACACCAGCCAGTCCTTGCTTAATGGTAAATAAGGTAACTATCTTCCCACATTTATCAAGGTCAATATTTACCACACAAATTATCATGGCTTTTAAGTCTTTACAATAAAAGTGATGCAGAAGGTAAAGAAAATATTCAAAGTGCTACCTTTAAGCCTAGCAACTGAAGCCCCACAAATCTCAACTGGTTTATAGATACCTTGGGAAACTTCAGGAGCAACAAGAAACTGCCTTTATCCGAAAGCACCACTGTCCCCTCATATCTTTACCCCAAAAGTACTTCTCAGTTCCCTCTGTTCACCAAACAGAAAACAATGAAGCTGACTGATTACTATCTGTAAGGTGATCACTATGCTAAAATGCCAATAATCCATGACATGTTATCACACAACTACTGGTCACCATCCTTCCTGGGTCCATCAAAGACAGAAGGACAAAGCCATAATTAAAGCCAACTGATCATCACTGCTCTTGAACCTACTGTCTCAATATTCTTTAAACATTTCTGATCAAAATCAGGCTAGTTTAGATGCTTGAACAGACCTCTATTAACACAGTTATCTGGGCTTACACAGGTCAGGGAACACTCCTAAGTATTTATTTCCACTGGTAGATGGGAGGGAACTACAGTTTGGGTCAGGACTGCTGATTTTTTTTTTTTTCCCAAAGTTTAGCATACTATCTTTTTCTTACAGCAACATTGTTGACAAGTGCCTACCAATAGATCAGCTTCCTTCTCACAAAATGTAATCACAGGCTGCATTAGAAAAAAAAATTATACTTGTGTAAGTGCTGGTTTGTTTTTTTCTCATTTTTACATATTCCTCTGAAGAAACAAAGTTTTCCTGTTCTAGAATGAACTGAGGTCACTGTGCTATGCCACTTATGAGTGTTGTTTATTCATACTACAATGTCCTATATTATACTTGCTCTTTTGACCTACAGTCACAAATATTTATAGGTAGCGTCCCTGCTTTCAGGCTCTGATTCAAGTGCATAAATTGCACAACTTCATATAGTGGACAGGGGTTTTGCTTACAGCTGTCCATGCTCATCTTCAGCTCTCAGACAGCTGAACCTCTACGTTTACAGTGTGCCATTTTAGACTGAGCAGTCGAACTGGGCTACGAAGGAAAAGTCTGATCAGCCCTATGACCTGCTTCTCTTCTAGAGATTAATCAAAAACTAAGAATTCTTAAGTACAATTTTATGACTGTTATAGACTCAAAATTTGAAGTGTTCATCTTAATGTTCTGTGAAATTACTGACGCCCTTACAGTCAAAATCAATACCCATCCAGGTAAGCTGAGACTCACGAGGTGCCTCAATGAACAAAGAAGTAGAGTACATGAAAAAGTCCTATTATAGCCCACAACGATTCAAGTAAGAGATAGAATGCAGTAATGTAAATGCCTGCATGCCTCCATAGAGACTGCACCCAAAAATTCTTGTCAGAATTCTCAAGTCACTGAATGGTACTTGTTACAATCTGTACTGCCCACACTAACCAGAAGTTACGTGAATTTCTCAAAAAGTACTTCTGAAAGACTGAGTTTAATCAGAAAATAATTACACCAATATAAAACCCACTCATCAGTGTATACTTCCTGCACAACCTAAGACAACAGATGAAGGCTGCAGACAGACATCTTCCAGGCCTAGCTGCCAGGAGAGTCTACCAGAGATTAGCACCAGCAATGCTGCTCTGCTACTGAGAAACACCCAACATTCCTTAACTCACTCAAACACAATATAAAGACAAAATAAGGTTAATTCAGAACAACAATAAACTAAAATAGTAGTTCAAACTCCTCGTCAGTGTAGGTACAATTCGTGCAATGTCTGCTACTCACAGAATCCCAGCATTGCAGGGGCTGGAGGAGTTCTCTGAATATCACCTTGTCCAGCCCCCCTGCTCCAGCAGGGTCACCCAGAGCACAGTGCCCAGGACCACACTATTGTCCAGGCAGGTCTGGAATCTCTCCAGAGGAGACTCCACAACCTCTATGGGCAGCCTAGGCCAGCCACTGCCACCCTCACAGAAAATCATTTTTTCTTCCTGTTCTGATGGAACCTCCTGGGTTTCAGTTTCTGCCTAATGCCCCTTGTTCAGTTACTGGGCACCACTGACAAGAGTCTGGCCCCATCCACTTGGCACCCACCTTTTATATATTGATAAGCATAAGATCCCCTCTCAGTCTTCTCTTCTCCAGGCTAAACAGCCCCAGGGTTCTCAGCCTTTCCTCAGGAAAAGAGATGCTCCAGTCCCCTCAGCATCTTCATAGTCTCTGCTGGACTCTCTCCAGTAGTTCCTTGTCTCTCTTGAACTGGACACAATACTCCAGAGGTGGCCTCACTAGGGCAGAGTAGAGAGGGAGAACTTCCCTCAACCTGCTGGTCACACTCTTCTTAATTAATGCACCCCATGAGACCGTTGGCCTTCTCAGCCACGAGGGCACAATGCTGGCTCATGGTTAACAACCCTACACTTGGCTCCTCAACCGGGCCATGCCAGCACATGTGTGCTGTACAATGAACCAGGGGGTGGTAAACACACGCTGATAAAAAAATTAATCTGCCAAAAAGATGTATTGCAACAGAATCAGGTCCTCTATCTAACCTGTCACACAGTAACATGAACACTAGTGCCGACATGAAAGAGTGAAAAAGCCCCCTGGCAACTGCTCAGGCTGGCTTTAACAGCACCCCTGCAAAAGTGTTAAATCCCAGCCTCAAGTAACTCTGATCTTGCCTCAAGCAAATGCTCTGTTCTCATGAGTGATGGCAGCTCTGTGCAAAAGACAGTACTTGCACACATTTTTCATCTCATATCTGAGAACAGATAGAGGACACCTACAGGAGAGTTAACATCAGAAGGCAGCATTCACAGCAAGGACTGCTGTAGCAGTTTCAACTCTTACAGCCACGCAACTGAAAATTACCACCCTCCTAACTGAGCTGGAGGAACAAAGCACACTAATGGATCCATCTGATATCTAATGGAGACATGCTCTTCTGCCAGTTTAGCCAGAGAACTGTAACCTCAATCAGAGGGTGCAACAACAAATGGGTGTGGTAACAACTGTTTAAACTACTCCTGCTCGAGCCTCCAGAACACACCTGACCCCTACCCTCTGGCCAACATGGGGTGTCCAGGAGAAGTATACAACTCCCAAAGCCAGAGGGATCAGGCTCATGTTCTTTGCAGACACACCATTTGAGATTCTTTGATATAGTATGATGAACAGCCTGGCGCCTGTCCAATCCAAGTTCTATTTTTCTTAAGAGATCACAATTCTATTACGCCTAACACCATGACAGAACTGAAATCTGTATGAAAAGAGTGACCACAAACATGATTTGCGACGGCTGTAAATAGGCCTGCCCTGTTTACAGTTATTCAATAGTTGCAGCGCTACTTAGCACAACCAGTGTAATACTGGGAATCACAGACTGATGCACAGCAACTAAATCACTTGGTTTCCTCTTTGCACAGAATGTTGCTATGCAAATTGAATTTTAAGCTATAACTATCCTGTAAGTCCATTTGAGTACTTTACATGAAGACACGTGTAAGAAGGACATGTTACCTTTCCATCAAGCTGCACCATCTTGTGGCTTTTCGCAAACCAAAGATGATCAGCACCTTAGTGAAAATCTGCAACTGAACTCTGGCATGCAGAAGCAAGAGCTCTCCTACACACTGTCATCCACATACAAGCACCTGCCTTGGGCAGATCACTAGAGCCTCCAAGTCTGCAGGCTACCTCTGTAAGAGCCTTCAACCATGCGAGTCAGGACACTGAGGGAAGATGACCTCTCTTCATCTCTGGTTAATCAAAATCCTGCCACCATTTTAAAAAAGGATCTGTTCTGAGACACCCGGGTTTGAATACTGCAATCTCTTAGCAGTGAGACAGAAATCTCACAATCAGAGAAGTATGAGAATGCCACATTAAGGTTCGGGTTTTGCTACTCAGAAGGAAACACAAAACTTGAGGACAAATCTATGTCAACTAAAAGTTGTATAATCTCCGAGGTCATACAAATCTAAAACCTGTCTCTGGAAAGCATCAGTCATCATTCTTCTTAAACTCCAACAAACACCAAATGCAAGCTTCTTCAAATGTGTGAACACTGAAGCAAATGCTTTCAGCCACAAGGACACAAAGCATTAGAGTCAGTAATAAAAGCCAACCAAAACAAACATCAGCCTCTGTTTTTCAAAGCTACGACCTACAAAGACTTCCACAGGAAAAATGACAAAAAAAGCTACTTAAGTCACTTGAAACTTTGCTACCAATTGAGTAAAGATAGCTTTTAAATAATCAGTTGCATGAAGTTTCATAAAAACAGCTGTTAAAGGCAACATTTTCTAATTTTATAGCAACATAATCTGCATTCATATTTCATTATGTATTAGTTTCCTCTACCACAGGAAGAGGTTCAAGGCTCTTGACTTTCGGAACACTGCAGAGCTCCATAAAGACCATCCTCCTTCCTCAGTGTGGCCATCCCACCCAAAGAAAGCCTGTAACTGTCATCCACCTGACTAAACCCACCAATATCTCATGAGTGAGAAGGGAAAACAACAGTAGAGTCTTCTGAAAAGCCAGGCCCAAGACTCTGACTTGCTCCTGACCTAAAGTGAGCCTACCTGCACTCATGAGCTAACAAACTCTCCTCAAATTCTCCTAACATAACCTCTCACCAAACTAAACCCTAAAAGATTTGTTTCTCATGATTCAAGAACAACAAAATTACTGTTCTCTAGCACTGAAACACTTGTGGATACTATAACGAGGAAGAGCAGTATAGAACACTGAACAAAAGAAACAGGATCTACTACAGAACAAAGGAATAGACACAATAAAAGCCACAGTAATAACCATGAGAACAATGAAGGCAGGAACACCAAAAATTAATGTGGAAAAAGGAAAAATTAGTAACAGCAGAAGAGATGTAGTTAGCTAATATTTTTTTAGCAAATTAAGCAAAAATAACCTATTAGCATAGCTCCCAACTGGTTTACTACTTTGTCTGCAGAAGGCTCATCCCTAGGAAAAGCAATCACACAGAAGTCTCACCATGGCTAGTCACTTTACTGAGGATGGGAGATACTTTCGAGGCTTAAAACAAGAACTGAAAAGCAACAATGAAAGTCCCACGAAGAAAAATTCCATTGTGTTATTTCCAGGAAAAGAACTTAAGAAGTAAACACGCTGAAACAGAGCTGGCCAAAATTTTGCCTTTCTCACTCAGCAATTACTTCATACGGCTTGGGATGAGAAACACAAGTTACACATATTACAGAAAAATGCAAGTCCAATATTTATTCAAATTGCACATATTCACTTCAAAGACTGAAGTCCAGAAGGGTTTCTTAAGAGACTCCCATTTTAATTTCTAGAATTCCAAGTATTATAGCACCTGCAGGCTTTTAAGCAAGTTTTTCACTGCTAAGAAAAACGCCACCAACAATTCCATGTCATGCCGCTTCCCTTTTTTCTTAAAAAGGTAATTACTTTGAACATAAAACAACTCCCCAGCATCAGTAATCAGAGAGAAAAAAAAAAAAAAAAAAAAAAAAAAGCAGCCTAGCAATAATACTTGCCTGCTGTTTTTGATATGCAGTATTTGGATTTATCTTCGATTCTAACAGTAGTGAACCTGAAAAAGGTATGAAGAGATATTTACTGATTTTAACAAAATAAACATCCCCATGCATCTTAAAACAACTACCCATATGCCAGCCAACATAAACTCATCTTAATCCATATCTGCCAGAAAATCCAGGAGAGCCATCTTCTTTTAACATAATTCCCCAAACTAGGCCAGGCATGACAAAATTCAAGACAAATAGCCATATTAAAATGTATTTCTCTCTGCCATTTTAAACCAAAATTCTTCATAGCACTGTTTTTTCTCCTGAAAACTTGTGTGGCAGGTAGCTTCTTTAAAGGCCATTCAGCAAACCAGTACAAATATGTGCCAGGTAATGCATGGCCCAGCATAAAAATGTTTTTGCCTGAAGAAGCCGCATGGATCATTTGCTTTTATTTCCTTCAACTGTCCTTCAGAGGTGAGTCATCTACATACTATAAACCCAGGGACTTTATCTTGTGTATGTAAGTAGTGTATGTATCCTGGCAACAACTCCAGAGTAATTTATACCAGTCTTAGGTGGTTTATTTAGCGCATTAGCACCTGTCGGTTGACAAAGCGGGGAGCATGTACCCTTCCTCCTCCAAAAGGGGCCCCTAAGGTGACTTTAAAGTGCAACAAAACATGAGGAACACCACACAACTCGACTACAACCTGTACTAGAGTAAACAAGCAAACAACTTCTTATAATATCAAGAAATGGAGGAAATGAGCACGTCGAAAAGTGAAGAGAATTATTCTGGAAGTGAACAAGATGTCGTCACACTTAACAACTTCATCTCTCTCCAGTCAAAGAGATGCAGTTGGCTAGGGGAAAAAGTCCGGCGCCACAGCAGTAAACACTGCTGTGGCTTATCGGGGAAAGAAAACTTTGAACGGAACCGCCAGCTAAAGAAGAAAAAAAAAAAAAAAAAAAAAGGGAAAATCATCATCATCCTCTGGGGTCTTCCCTGCTAAACGGAGGGAAGGAGGCCCCCAGCAGCCAAGCCCGGCGGCGAGTGTCGGCGCTGAGAGCCGAGCGGCGAGAGGCGGCGGGGCCGGGCGGCAAGAGCCGATGCCGCGGGGATCGAGGGGAGCAGGAAGAAGCCCGGGCGGGCGGCGGCGGCCTATGCCCCCGCGTAGCCCCGGCCACGCTCTCACCGTCCGACTCGGCGCGCACCAGCAGCGACATCCCCTTCAGCCGCTCCACGTAGGTGGAGGAGACGTGCCCGGTGCCCCTGTCGTCCCATTGCCGATCCTCGTTGAGAGTGTAGACCTTCACCCGCCGACGGGTGTCCGACATGGTGCAGCGCCGGCCTCGGGCCTCCGCGCCGGCCCCGAGCCCGCTCCGCCTCCCGGGGGCGATGGAGCGATGGCGGGAGAAGGCGGAGGCTGTAGATGAAGCGGAGCCGCC
>JANHFX010019476.1:34333-122178 GCA_027560015.1 Chloroceryle amazona | reverse complement strand
GGACGGCGGGTAGCAGGCCCGTGGCGGTGAGGAACCGAGGGGGCGGCGGGGTCGGAGGTTGCACTCGGAAACCGAAAGCAAGGTTTACTGTCCGCGCGGCGAGGGGGGGCCGTCATCGGTGCTCGAGGTTTGTCGGTGTGTCTTGGCCGGGTTACCGGGAGCAGATTGTGCCCAGTTACACCGGCCACTTGACAGGCAGGTCAGCTGAATTATTTAATGGGTTTGAAAGTCTGTCACAAAGAGGTGCAGATTGCGTGTGTTGGAATAAAGCCCTCCTTCTGGAAACTGGTTGTAGGAGCATAGTTCTTTAAAAATTGAGAATAAAACATACAGTATAGAGGTGCTGTGCATCACCATGTTCTTATCAGCAGTGTCATAGCAGCCCTACTAGCGCTAGAAACTATTTTTCTGCTGTACAGAGCTAACTTAATTGACTGTTACTTAGTAACGTTTTATTTAGATGCTCACCAGAGAAAGGTGTTTTTTTCATCTTCAATAGTCACAGTTCTTAGGCAAAACACCTCTCTTTATCCTGAGGTACGCCAGCTTGTCAGTATGCTCATCAGGTTTGCCTAAATTTAGTCTTTTAAAAGTGTTCGTTCTCTTTTAAAAGGAGATACACAATTCATTGTGCTTCCTAGGATTTCTGTTGAAGTGGATTGACACGTGCCTCCAAAACGATCCAGGAAAAGGGAGGAGAGTAGGAGTGTAAGAAATACTGTATATCCAAGTTTAATAATTGCAGATAACTCACTACCCTAATACTTTGAATTATCACACAGGAAAAATAAATGTGACACTACTGCTATTGTTTCTTGCTTAAACTTAAATGTGTTTGGAGACAATTTTGTAAATATTTTTGAAAGACAGTTCATTTCTCTAAGGAGCCATCTCTGTGGGCATGCAGCACCTTACCTAACTAGAAGGTTTTGCTGGACTGGCCTTACTTATGCTTTTATTTCTATCCTTTTTTCTCTACTATAGAGATGAGCTCTCTATATGAGCAAGTTAAGTTCTTAAAAAAGGTGATTGTTTTTTGTGAAACTCCTCTTGCTGAACTGGTTTGCTACCAGTTTGAGCAGGCACTGGTTCAAGCATAGACAAAAATGGAACAGACCCTGCAGCCAGGAATGGAGATGAAGATCAGGGAGATGGTCGCTGCTCAAATGAAACTTTACAGTTAGGAAAACAAGCCTACCAGATCTCTCTTAATATAGGTGTAAAAACCCTCAAAATTAAGCAAACCAAGGGGTAACTTCTGAAAAAGTTTACCTTTTTTATAAGAGGCATTCATTACAGGATAACTGAATAACAGTGCCTCAAGTTATGTGCTTTTAAAAAGGTATGTGTATTTCTGCAAGTTTTCAAAAGTGAAAAGGTGGTTTTGGATGGGAGTGATACACTTGCTTATGGACTCCATAACACCACGGATCTATAGGATAGGAAAACGTGTTAAGCATCGCAACAGCGTTTGCTAAGCAATGATTAAGTAAATAACATTCTAGTGTTTGTTTTGTCTGATAAGTATATTTTGTCATTGATTTATATGTATCCCAGTTGCTTCTCACTGAAATGCTCAAAATAAAATTCTCGGTACAATGTAGTTACCTAAGCTAGGTAGATTTGGTTTGTGTTGTCTTAGGACATAAAAGCCCAGGTATGAAGTAGCTAGTCTTCCTTCGCAGGATCCCTTACAAGTTAGGAGCTTGAAGTCAAGTTTTTGTGATTAAAAGAACCCAAGTAGTTTTCTTATACTTGCTGTTGTTCTAGCCAAAGTTAAGAATGTGTCATTTTTCCAGTGTAACCCACTCCTACTTGGCAAAGGGACAACTAAGTTCATTGGTTCAGGGTTTTGCTTAAAGCTTGGTAGCAGTTTGAACAGCTCAGCGAGAACAGGATTTCTCATTTCTCTCTCCCTGTTCTCTTCTTCCTCAGTTCCTATAGGTTGTGCCTTTGAATGGAACATAATTATATACCCTTCTCAAAAGGATTTTGTAACAGGCTATTAAAATTCGTGTCAGATGATTACAGAGCAGGAACATGTGTGAGAGATTTCAGGGAGAATTCTTCAGTTAATAATAAGGATGTGGTGATTTCAGTGTGTTCTGTATCACAGTGAGGTCCTAAACTCTGCTTTGAATTCTCCTCTGCCGAAGATACTTGATAGTTTCTTCAAGGAGTACATGATTTCTCAGGGAAAGGGCAGATACTGAATTATCCATGAGCAGAATAAGGTCAGGCTGAGGAAAGCAAGGTGCATAGCATGTTCTGTGTTGTTTTTCTCTGTTTATTCTAAAAGCTCTGAAAATTAGAGTTTTAAATTATATGTGCAAATAACACTTTAGAGGAAAAACACTCCTAGCACTATACTTAATACATGTTTGCAGGTAGTGTGGTTTGGATTTTTGAGAAAGCGATTGTATGGAGTGTACCTGGCCATGGGTGGAGGGGCATTTCTGAAGTTGGGTGCAAAGTGGAACACCCAGCTGCTGTTATTCCCAGTTGGAGCTGTGTTCCCTCTCTTTATAAGGGATCTTTAGAGAGGTGAGGGAGAAGGTGCAGGCTGGAAAAATACATGGAAGAGGAATCAGTCTACTTTTGAAGTTTGTTTTTTTTTCTGAGGCATTACAAGATGAAGGTAGTTTTCTGCCCTCCTTTCTCTCCTGGTTTTGGCTTAGGTATGTTCCTATTGTCCAGAAATTGTGCTTCTGAGCTGTCTTCTACTTCTCTGCATTCTTTGGGGACACCATCTTTCAAAACAGTCTTGCTGTGTGTACAAATTATAGAATGCTTTGAGTATTTAAATCGTCTTCCTATTAATGCAGCTGATCAAATATTTTTCTCAGCAACTTGTTACAGGAGAAGGAAATTTAAATTTGACTTTACCAGATTTCATAAGGTAAACATTTCTCCACTCAGTGCTTCAAGGGGCTCTGTGTCTTGCATGTCACTGGATTAGAGCTTTACATTCTTGCAAGTAACTCTTCTCCAGGTAATTCTTGAAAATATCTGTGCAAATGCATAGAACTTGGTGCATGTGTAAAAAAACCAACCAAACAAAAAAAATACTGTTAAATAGTAAGCTACTCTATTAAAGGAAGAAGGCCTAGTGTAATGTATGTTCTAAATATTGATCTGTAGGTAGTGTTGCAGGCAGTGGTTAGTTGTGAACCAAGTGTAAGGCCTTGGCAAAGTAAATGTTTTATCAAACAAAATGTGATGTCTTAAATCAAGCCAGTAAGCAAAAAGTAATATATTGAGATTGTTGTCAGATAAATAAGTAGCACAATTTCTCCTACTGTATTTCCATTGCTTATGATCATGTATGAGGTTAAAAAGTTCAATCTACCTTTTTTTTTGCATTCATCTTATTATCCAATGTAGAATTCTGAAGCATATTAACTGATTCCAGCATTTTCAGTTTTATTCTTACATACAAGTCTTTTTTTAAACTAAATACAAAGGTTTGAGGTTCTGCTGCTTTTTTTGACTTTAGGCTGTTAATTTGACCTTGAATTAGATGCTAATAATTTCTTCTTTGACAGCATTGCAGAAATTCAGAAAGATGTGGAGTATCGACTGCCATTCACTGTAAACAACTTGACAATTAATATTAACATGTAAGTAGAGTAAGATATCTTTATGCACATCTTGAAAAAAAATAGTAATGATAGAACATAAATGGCTCTTATCCCATAACTGACTTCAGGAGATATAACCTGGATTTGCATTAGTAGTTGTAGTGATATGACTGAAATTATTTCTGTAAAAGATGCAGATGCTCAGCTGAAAGCAAAATGGTATTTTGTTGTGCTTCGGCTCCTAAGGTATGTATATGTGTTTAGCTGAAATAGAAGAAAATGCTTGAGGGTTTCTCTTGACTTTGAATCCCTTACAGCTGAAAATAAACATAATTAGTAATTTACTGACCTTCTTAACTCTTGCCCCCCAGAAGCTCCTGGATCATAACTGAAGTGAATTATATAACATTTCCTGTGAACTTAATTTCGGGGGTGCCTTTGCTCTGGCAAATATTGATGTCATTCTGTTCACAAGTTTTTTATTGCTTTAGCCTGATAATTTGTGTAATATTCTTTCAGGTTGCACTACATTGTCTTTGTGGTAACAACACTTGTGTTAGAAAATACTCTCATTAAGCTACATCTTTGTCCATGGACATAATTGCTTTGTTTTTATACTACAGTTTTTGCTCTTTTCAGTTCCATGAAAGTCTGGTATTCTAAACTGTCTGACTTCTAATTCTGTAACTGAATAATCCTGTCATGTCCTTCATTCACTCTGTATTTCTCCATAACTCTTCTTGTAAAAGTAAGTTTATGTAGTTAGTACTTTTTCTTTGCATAGGAAGCCTCCTTATGCAAACTTCCATGTGGAATGTAGCTGTAGTAATGATAATTTCTTTCTATTTGCAGCTTGCTTCCACCTCAGTTTCCTCAGGAAAAGCCAGTCATCAGTGTTTTCCCACCTGTGAGACATCATTTAGTGGACAAGCAGGGAGTATATGTGACCAGTCCATTAATAAGTAATGTATGTATAATTTGTAGCTTCAAATATGTTTACTGTTAATAGCAATTTTACTACATCACACTAGATTATTTCTAATACTTCTAGTAAAAAAGATTAGTGCAGATCCTGATCCCTCTCAAAGTGTATTTTGAGGGGTCTGAAAACAAAAACTCCGGAGAAGGGGCCAGTCTCTTCAGTGGTGCCCTGTGATAGGACGAGAGGTAACAGTCACAAACTGGAACCCAGGAAGTTCCACCTCAATGTAAGGAAAAACTTCTTTCTTGCAAGGCTGACAGAGCCCTGGAACAGATTGCCCAAAGAGGTTGTGGAGTCTCCTTCTCTAGAGACTTTCAAAACCTGCCTGGATATGTTCCTGTGTGGCCTGCCCTAGGTGAGGGTTGGACTCCATGATCAGAGGTCCCTTCCAACCTCTACCATTCTAATCCAATTAGAAACATGACAAGGTTTTAGCGCTAATAATCAGGATTTGAATCTGCAGGGGATTTTTCTTTGGTTTTTTTCTCTTATTTTCTCTGCCAATAAGGATGTGGTAGTTTGTGAGGGGTGGAGGGAAGTTATGCCTTTTTGACAATGCAGTTAATGCCTTTTGTCTCACATCTTGGTGGGTTGGTGTGTTCAACTGTTTGTTTCCTTTTCTTCGGTTTCCCAGATACCACGTGGTAACTAAGGTGGTGTTTTTGGTTGTTCATCAGAAATGTTTTACTTAATTGATTTTCTGTTGATAATGGAATATACACAAGATTTTTAGTTTCTATTCAGTTCTGTGTTGCTTTATCACTTTATTTGGAGCTTGTGTATACAGTTTGCATTAGCTGATAATGTCTCTGAAGTAACTTCCAGCACTGCTATGTGGGTATAACAAATAGTCAAGTTAAACACGTTTTGGAACAGTTGGATTTTTAATTTTGCATTAGGTTTTGAGGTTTTGGTTTGTTTGTTTGTTTGTTTTACCAGTTTTCAATGCACTCAGATCTTGGAAAAATTATTCAAAGTTTGCTGGACGAGTTTTGGAAGAATCCTCCAGTTCTGGCTTCTAGCTCAACATCATTTCCATAGTATGTATCGCTAGACATTATGAGTGGAACTAGATGTAATAACTTACTTGGTTTCATCCCTTTTTAAAAAATGTATTAGGAAGGCAGGAACAGGAGTAATGTGGATGTATTGGGAGACAGAAGTTCCCTGCCTTTGTACAATTTCATGTGCATGCTTGATGGCATGACTGTTTTGAGATGAGACACTAGATTTCATGTGGAGTTACTGTGTGTTGACACATGCTGATGTAACTTTATGTGTTTCTGTTTTATTGAAAAAGACAAAATGTTCTCATTATCAGATGAAATCTTGAATTTTCTGTAGAACATGATATGGCAGTTGTGTTTCTTCATATTCTATATATAATCTCTCAGGCTTAGAGTCAGTGCAGACCAACAATTGTGCAATTTAAATAATTAAATATGCAAAAGTGGTCTGAGACATTACAACTTTATCAGCATATCTGTGGTTCTCGTGGCTGACAATAATACTAGGTTTACATGCAGCTGCAGTTGTGAATTAAAAAAAAAAGTCATTCCTGCTATTTAGAAATAATTATGTGTGTGTTGCCCAAGCTGTTAAATGCCATGCCACAAATAAGAACTAGTGCATGGCACAGATGCATTTCTCAGGACTTGTAGATGGAAACAATTTAAATATATGCTCTCAGATTTTTGAGAAGATTGTGAGAGTGTATTTGGCTGCTCTACAAGAATATAGTTTATCGAATTTCTATATTATGTTGCAGTGTAAGGCATAAAGTAGATTTACTATGTTGGAAGTAACAGAACAAAAAGTGCAAAATTTATGGTCATTTAAAATCTCAATCTTTTGTCTTCTATATGGCCTAGTAATTATAATTAAAATGATGACGAAATGTGCTGTAAGCAGCTGGTTGCTTATGGTTGTGTTTGTTTTTAGCCTTTTCAACAAACCAGCTGGAATGCCTCCTTATGCTCCTCAGGGGTTTCCATTTCTTCCTCCTTACCCACCTCAAGAAACAAATAGAACAATGGCAGCTGGACAGGTTGCTGAATCAGTTTCTGCAAGCTACACTACAGACAAGCCTGCTGCTCCCTCTTATGGCTTCATTGCTGATCTGCCACTGCCTGTTCCGACAGCAGAAGCAGTGCTTCAGGTCTGTGTGCTGAGTTTTGCTGCTTACGCTATCAGACACTGGGTATGAGTTCATTCAAGGGCACACAGGGCATTGCCACAGAAATCAAGGGAAAAGTCTGAGTGACTACATTTCATTATTTTGCTGGTGCTAGGAAAATGAAAATGTCATTCTGCCTTTGAAAAGTTTTCTAGAACAAACTTGAAGTCCGAGCAAGAAGTTTGTCTGAGTTTCAGTGAAACTAGTGTTATACTAGATAACCTTTGAATTTGTGTTGAGCTGCACTCCCAAATTGTGCAGCTGTGACTGTTTCTCTAGACATAGAAAATGAGATCCATTTCTCTATACAGGATTTCCTGCCCAGAACCTACCAGATGAGAATGATGTGCACTCTTAAACCTTTGTGTATAGAACAGTTATTTCTTGTTCTCATGCTTAAAATAGCTTCTTTTCATGGATTTTTTTTATCTGTGTACTAACTCCCATTAACTGATGCATTCTTACTCTGGAAAGATTTTATTGATTGTCCTCCAAAAACTTCCTGTCTGTTTAATTTTTAATCAAATTTTGTCTTTAGAAGCAAAAGCTTTATTAAGCTTGGAAGATACTTTTCTGGCTTTGTAGAATTAAGGATTTCTATATTCTATGAAGGCAGACTTTTTTTTCCCTCGTCCAAAAAACGTTTTTTCCTAAAGGACTATAGCTTTAAAAAACACATGAAAGAAGTCAAAATTTCAATCTCTTTCTCTGTTCTGCCTTCCCAGAGCTATATTCCTCCTGTGTGTTTCTTGTCTCTTCCAACTGTTGTGGAATAGAGGACATAGGAAGGCAGAACTGTTCCCCTCCAAAACTGGATCATCTTTTATGACATGCCATCCCAAACATCCCCAGTATATGTTTGCCATGCTCAAGTCTAGATGCATTCTGTTAGGAAACTAGGAAACTAGTGTCACTGCTACTCACTTTTTTTCATACTGGTCTGGTTGCTTTGGATTAACCAGGTTAAATAACAGGAAATTCCTCTTCAAAAATCTATTAAGCATTTCTAAATTTCCATTTAGGTTGGCCAGAATGGATTTACTTACAAGATGCCTGATATTCCTGATACATTTCCAGAACTTGCAGAATTAAGGTAATATTTCAGAAGGTAGCAAAAGACAATTACTGCTGGTCAGTATCTTGATTTTTGTCAGAAGTCTGTATGCATCACAGAAACATTTTTGTAGAATTACAAGCAGGAGAACTATCACTTACCAAAATTGTAGAGTCAGAAAGTAAGGCAGCCTCTTATTCAAATGTTCTGGTTGTTTAGGGTTTTCTCAGCAAGAACAATATGTTAGGATTCAGCACCAGGAAAAAAGAGGGGTTTTTTTCTTGCTGTCTTCTGGGGCCTTGCCAGGGACATAATTTCCAGTTTTGAAAAGAGGAAAGGGAAACGCTCTTGAGACTGGTTCACAAATTACATGCCCTTAAATTTGAAAGGATTGTAGCACAGGTTAAACAATGGACTACTTTGTGAGCACTTCAGCATGTGCAGGGGGATTGGGTTAAATAAATCCAGATGGTAAATATACGGCTGTACCAGTGCAAATCACTTCCACATCTAAGTACTTCATACACATATTACACAAATATTTTCATCAAAAGCATATCTTGTCACAATTTAAAAAAAATAAATATTTGTTATTCTTCCGAGCAGTTTGCTCAGATCTAATGAGACAGACTCCTACATCAGTTATCTGCGATTGAAAGATTACAAATTAGCTATTAATACCAAAAGGGGGTTAGGAGATTAGGTTTTCTCATCTCACATCTTCATGGTGGTCTCACAGTTTAGTGATTGAAAATTCTATCCTTTCAAAAAGGAAAAGGCCTTTGTCAGGAAGGACTTTTGGGATGTGGTGTGGTTTTTTTGCTGTTTCCATTGACACTTTCCAAAGAGCCGGTTTAATTTAGCTATATCATCTGTTCCAGCAGCATCCTTATTAAATTGCGGGTTTTGGAAAGAAGTGTCATTTGTTGGTTTAAACAAAACATTCTGATTGTTTGGTCCTTCCAAAAAGTTTGGATTCAAATTCCATGATTCTTTTGGTGGTAGTTGAGTTAAATCACAAATGGTATTGCAGCTTTTCTGAGTAGATCTACTATGTGTAGGTGACAAGGCTGTGGTAGCTGGGAGGCCACACAGGTGGCCTTTGTGAGAAGGGACCAGGGGCTGCCCCCAGGCCAGGCACAGCTAGCTTGGCAGCATACCCACTGCAGGACAGGGGGGTTGATCAGTGAAGTGTGTGGTGCCACTATGAAAACACATTTTAAAAAGAGCAAATGCTGCAGAGTCAGTGAGGATTGAAGGGAGGGGTAGAAATGTGCAAGAGTCCTGTGAGTACCAAGGTTTGAGAAGAAGGAGAAGGAGATGCTTTCAGTGCCAGAGCAGATACTCATCTGCAGCCCATGGCAGTTTTGGAAAAGACCACAGCAGAGCAGATATTTCCCTCTAGCCCATGGAGCAGATATCCACACTGTAGTCCATGGATGACTCCACTTGGAGGAGGTGAATATGACCTGAAGAAAACTGCAGCCATGGAGAGCCTGCACTAGAGGAGGCTTTACTAACAGTAACTGCAGTCTGGGGGGAGGGACCCATGCTGGAGCAGGAGAAATGTGTGAGGAGAAAGGAGCAGCAGAAACAAGTCTGTTGCAGACTGACTGCAACACCTGCAGTTCATCCCCACTTTGCCACACTGCTTGGGACAAGGGGAAATAGAGTTGTTGGGAATGAAGGAGTGAAGTTGAGCCTCAGGAAAAGGGGCGAGGTGCTGTAGTAGGTGAGCCCACTATCCAGGAAAAAGGGGAAAAATAAATTGTGGTCAGGTGTCATTTATCTGTACTAAAAAAAAATGACTCAAACTTTTGACTTTAGGCAGAAATTAGTAACTCTACATGTAATGCCTGCTATGACTTTATATCTGATTTCTTTCTGTTTGAATATAGTATATCGCAGCTGACCAGTATGAATGAGCAAGAGGAAGTGTTGCTGGAACAATTTGTGACTCTACCACAACTAAAGCAAGTCATTACTGATAGAGATGAGTTAGTGAAAAGCATTGAAGAGCTGGCAAGTAAGATGTCAAGTCATTAGCATCTGTGGTTGTGCTTTTCAAAATGAGTCCTTTAAAAAAAGTGGTAATAGTGACTTTATTTTACAGAAAAAAACTTGTTACTGGAGCCTAGTCTTGAGACAAAAAGACAGATGGTGCTGGATAAAGTAAGTGAATAATAAAATGTTTTCAGCAGTATTAGTTGTAATACTCTGCTTATTTCAAGGTGAAAACATTCTTTTTCTTTCTTCCAGTATGAGCAACTCACACAGATGAAAGCAGCCTTTGAAAAAAAGGTGCAAAGACAGCATGAACTTAGTGAGGTATAATCTCTATAACATTCTTTAAGAGCACTTGAATAAAACTGAAGTTTTGATGTGTATCTTTATCCATAAAGAATGTTCCTCTGGTTAAGCTCTAACTTTTTATGAAATAGATTCACATGAAGTATGAAATAAAATGGGATGAAGTACCAGTTTGAAAGCAAAACAATGTTATGTTTGCACTGCTGTTTTTTTAGGTTGTTAGTTATTTTTTGTTATTTTTTTTTTAACACTACAATAGAAGCAAAGTTGGAAGAAGGGATTGTGATGAGCATTCAGAGCTGTTCTAAGTACAGTCCTGGGTTAAACCACTTTTAAGAACAGAATGATTTATAAAGGCTTGTTTAATTAATGGTACACATTTAACATAATGATCTTGTAAAACTGTACCAGATGAAAAATGATTACAACCATTGCCTTAGAAATTGGAATTCTGTGAATCACTGAGTATGCTTGCTTTGGGCAACATGTTTCAGTAGTAGTCCCTATTTATTGAAGACACTCGAGATGCTAGTTCTACTCAGAAATCATGCATACAAGAACCTGTCAGATTTCCAAGTTGAATGCTTTTTACAGTGTAGAGTAGAAGGTGAAAAGCTTTATACACTTGTGAGAATAATTGTGAATCGGGACCTAAACTAGCAATGCATTTCTTCCGTTGAATCCTTTCTGGTTTAACAGGGTGTGCTGGTTTTGGAGATGAAGCTTCATCTGGTCACTCAAGCTGTTATGTAATAATAATGCTCTATTCACATATTCCATATTTATATAGGTTTTTATTTTTCTTCTTGGAAATGTAGGTTTTGATGGCCAGTTTAATATTACAGAGGAGTTTTTGTTTTCTTAGAGTTGCAGTCCAAGTGCTCTGCAAGCCAGACTTAAAGTAGCTGCTCATGAAGCTGAAGAGGAATCTGACACAATTGCAGAAGACTTCTTGGAAGGCAAAACAGAAATAGATGACTTTCTTAGTAGTTTCATGGAAAAGAGAACAGTATGTAATACACAAATTATTCTAATGGGAGAGATATACAGCACATAGTGAATAAATTTAAGACTTGGAGTTTGAGCAGTCCTGTGATACAAAACACTGCTTTAGTAAGCTCCAACAAAAAAAATATATCCCCAAATAGCTTCAATCTATTTAGTATATAATCTGCATTCTGAAGGCACATACTTTTAAGGCAGGAGCGTGAAGATCTCCTGCATTAGACCCTAGTCACCTGTTGCAGGTATTTTTGTACCCCTTTCTTATATATCTTGTATAGATGCAGGGAAAATAACCACATGGACAATTTTAAATTTGGAAAGTCAACATAGTATAGCATGTTATATTAAGCAACTTTAATGTTTAATTTATTAAAGTCTTTTATTATTCTGTTGTTGGGTATTACCAAAGAAGTAATTGAGATTCAGAAACCACCATCCTTGCTCATTCTGTGACAAGAGCAACTGTACTTTTCTTTAAAGATGCCTAACAAATGTATTTCATAACATAGGAAGCAATTCTTTTTCCCTTGTAAGTAGCTGTGGATGGAATAATGTTATCAATTTAGGCAGTTGTTCAGATTGAAGCTTGGAAGTGAGATGGTTCACAGGGCTTTCCCTAACTAAATTAACTAAATCATTAAAGAGAAACTGTAATATGCAATATAAAAAAAGATACTCTCTGAATTCACTCTTCCAATGTCTTGTTTTGTAGCTTTGCCACTGTAGACGAGCCAAAGAGGAAAAACTTCAACAGGCAATAGCAATGCACAGCCAATTTCATGCTCCACTATAGGTAAACCGCTGTTCTAATATTTGATGTGAACTGGGGTTTTTTGTGGTTTATTTTTTACCATTTACCTAAATGTCATACACTTAGCAATTGCTAACTGCAAATGAATTTGTTTCAGTGCTTAGTGTTTTAATAATGCTTTCTGTGGAAATCAAGTATGTACTGCATCTGTTGTTAGTTGTATTTAAAACATCTGGAGGAGTTAAAATATCTAATTATGGAAATTTGTCTTTACAGACTTCTGCAAACTACATCTGCCAAGAGAACGAGTGAAAAACCCAATAAAGCACACTTTTTATTAACTATTACTTGCAAATAAGCATTTCATCTTATATGGTTGTATTTATAGAAGAGATTGTATACAGAGTTGGGATGGATTTTGTATAAATTAGAATGTCTCTTTATATTCTCATTGTACTCAAGAATCCTTCTATTGCAATCTTTGCACTAATTTCTTGTATTTATTGTTGATAGTTCTTAATATATTTAAGTTCCTGCTGCTATACTCTCATTCTTCAGAGATTAAATACTTAACATGTAATTTTGACTAGCTTTTTACATTTTTATAAAAACATAATTCATATCTTTTGTATTTTGAACTTTTAACAGTAGATTGGGCTTGATCCGTCAAAGAGTTTGAGCTAAGTGGTGGAAGGACTTTTGAAACTGAAGATCTTAATTTGAGATTGTCAGTGGATTCACACTCAGTCTTTCTTTAAGCCAAAATGTTCTAAGAACAATTTTTTTACTTTTAAGTTAGAATACAAAACTAAGTATAGCCTGTATTGTGTTTTGGATAAGTAGAGTTGGATTAAGCAAAGGATGTGTTGGAACAAATTATACTGGAAACAAAATAGAGCAATTGATCTCCACATAGATTTGGTATGTTGCTCAGTAGCACTGATAAACTTGATTTCAGGAATGGCTTGGTACCTGCCACTGTAATTAAACGCAATTTTTGTCTAACAATTTAATTTTCATATTTGTTTTTACTTAAAGAAAAAATAATCGGGTCACCTCCCAGTTTCTGTTTTATGCAGTATATGTTCATCATGTGCGGAACTTGAATGCTAAAAAAACTAGTTCTGAAGTTTTTTGTGAAATAGCAGTGGGGTTTTTTTTCTAATTTTAAGGAACAATTAAACTAATTTGTCTGGAGTAGCATAGTGTGTTATGTTAAGGCAAGTGGCAGAATTTGGAAGCAAGACTTAATTCTGCCCTTTAGTCACTGGATCTCACCTCTGGTGAGCTGCCTCTATTTTAGGATGGGGATATCTCTGGTGAGAATGGATAGGACTAAGTGTAGTATTCTATAGGAGAAAAATACAACTCCTAAATACATGCATATATGTTCTCCTTTGCTATTGCAAAAAGACACATTTGTTTTCTTAGCCTTGTCAGTGCATTGGGTTTTCATGTAGACAGTCAAATTCCAGAAGAGCAAGGAATTGTACAGCTCTGACAGATAAATAAGTTAAAGCACTGATGAAGTAATATATCAGGAATCCTGCTTCGTTCTTGTCAGGAAGCAGTCTGGAGATAAACCTCTTAACCAAGACACTACCTCTGTGTTACCTAGATAGGGTCACAGGACATCACAGATCCAAGTCTCAAACTAAAGCATGTCAATTCAAGTGAGTCCTTCTCTGTATCACTAAATCATCAGTCAATCCTAAACTCAGTTCTCTTCCAGCAAGATGTGATAAAGGTATTTCTTCTGAATTGGAGAAAAGTGAGTAGATTTGGAGTTATAAAAATTACCTAAGCGCAAGAAGTCTGTTCCAAAGGCTAGTGAATCTTCAGATGGGGCTTTAGTCTCAGCCCTTTCACACTTTACAGTAGTGGAGTTGTCTTAATCTACTACCTTTCAGGGTGAATGAACTGTTCATTGATATTTGATGGGATTTTTCTTTGTAAAGTTGGTCCAATTTATGAGATTAGATGTCCCAAGAAAATAGAACTATGTTCCAAATCAAAGATGATACTTAGGTGCCTAAAAAAGTAAAGAGGTTCTAAGCGCCATGGTTAAGCAATACTCTTAAGGGTATCTTCTACCAAAAACGACTTCTACTGACTGCATAATGCTGCTTTTATATTGACATAGCACTTCTGCTAATGTGCTATTTCCAGGTTGTTTTAGACTTGGGTCTCTGAATAGTGTGATTTTTTGCAGCTCTGGAGAAAAAGTCGTTGCTGTTACCTTCTTGCAAACTCCACCTATTTTGTGCTTATCGTACAAAATATTTTGGCTCTTTTTTTCTGAGTATCTAGCTAACAGTTTTAAAGACTAAACATAAAATACTCTACAGAGCTAGATTTTTGTTTTCTTTGTTTCTTCCTTGTGAGCAGTGAAAGGAACAGATGACCTAATACTTGGTGCTCTTCCTGAGTTGGGCTAGTATCTTCTTTATAATGGCATGGAATGACAGACTTCTGTCCACATCTGCCTCTTGCTGTTGATTATTAGGTGGTGTATTAAGGTGCTCTACTGTGACTGAACTCTAGCCAGGTCAACTTCAGGGGGTTTGCTTCCCTAACTAATATAAGTACAAGTTCTCAACACTTCAGTTTTTCCTCTTACGTTACTTTTGTGAGCTAATATACAATTTAGAACTGTAGTAGGGTCCATCTGATGGTAGTGGAAGAGAATCTAGAAAAAAATGTCACTGTTCAGTGCAAGCTCTTAGTAGTGTTCATGTTCAGGGTAATGAAAGTTTAAGGTCTTCTCTTTTCTCTTTTTCTATTCTCTCTCTCATATCATTGTCCCTACTAGGATTTTTTCCTTCAATTTTTTAGCCCCTTCTGCATCCATAAACCCATCCCCTAGAAAAGAAGCATGGAAGCTTCTGTATTCAGCAATGGTGTTCTGAGTTAGCTAGAGGTATTCTGTTACAGTCAGGAATGACCAGCCTGTTTCTGGCCTTTTACAGGACAGTTCTGGCCTTTAAAATCTCCATGGTGCTTACTTGTCCCTGCACTACAGGGTGTAAGGGTGACCAGCCAGCCTGAACCTCTCGCCTATGCACAGAAGCAGCCCATTGCTTCAGCTCTGATGGTTGTGATAGACTTGAGGAATCTGGGCGCAGCATCCACGTAAAAGCATCAAGTTAGCTGGTCAACACTGGCAAAATGCCTATCTTTGTTGCAAAGGCTACCTCCTTGTTGTTGTTATTTGTTGCTAGTTTGTCATCAAACATTTTTCATGCTGTGTAGACTGGTGCTCTGTCTTGGCCCTGTCTTCAAAGAATGTGGCTTTCTGCCTTATGCTAATTTTATAGAGCTTTCCTTCCCAATTGCTCTCCCTTTACTTACTTTTTTCTTTTCTTCTTCTTACTTTTAATGATATCCTTTGGTCTGAGTTATACCCTCCCAACTTTTAATTTCTCAGCTTTTCAGAATCCATTATGTATAGAGCCACCAATAAAAGCAGCAAGCAGGTGTGTTTTCTTTCTGTTTGTTAGATGGTGATCTTTTATAGAGAAAACTTCATCTGTTTGACCTTACTGCTTTCAATGTCTTTCAGATGCACATTTTGATACTAAAGAACAGTGTGAAGCTAGCGAGGCTAAAATTACACCACAGAAATCTATAATGCTCTTCTAATCCCTTCTTTCCAGCAGTTTACTTATGTTCTTGTGTGTCCTATTTTCATTTACAGTGGGTTTACACAAATTTGTAAGCATTTGCAGCATAGGGGAGATCCCCACAAGGCTGCAAGACATCAGTGTAGTTCAGAGTGTGGTTTTCTCATTGTTCTTGATTTGCATTCCCTGAAAAAAAGAAATAATACAGGGTGTAACAGGCTCCCATATAATTAACTCAACTGATAGGAGTCTCGGTTTTCTTAGTTATCAGTTGTAGATTCCTCCACAGCTTCAGCTATTGGATTCAAGTATCAAAATAGGGAAGACACAAAACTACCTTGATCCTAGTGACAAAGTGACTCTTGTATAAATGAAGAAGTATATTACAAGAACTGGGAAAGCAAACCTTTGTTTCATTCACTGGTGTGAAGTAACGTACCACTAAATGACCTAAGTGTTTATTTGAAAGTGTTTCTCAGCAGGGTAATACTGCCAGAAATACATACATTACAATGAAAACAGTAGTAGCTAATGCAAAATTCCAAGGACTGAAAGACACATCAGAACACTGCTAAGGAAAAGCTTAATATAAACTGCTAATATGTTAATATTTTAGTTTTAAAGCCAGTTACAAGTTGTTGCATAAGTGACATGAAGACATGGTTGAATTTGCATATACTGCTGTTCTGCATTTATTTCTAGATGTCTAATGGGACGCAATACCATCATACACTATTTTGCATTTTAAAGATGTTCAGTAATGCCCATTTTCAAATTAATTTTTAGGCAGAATATTTGTGTTTTGTTTTCATTGCTGATCAAAATCTCCTTTAATAACATAAATTTTACAGGCTATGTTCAAAATGTGAAACATTTTTAAAGGTGCAATTAAAATTAGGGCTTTCCTTCATTAAAAATCCCTAAAGATTAAAAACCAGAAGGCTAGATTCTAAATAGTATAAATTGTAGCTGTATTTATTTCAACTGAGCTACAGTGATTTATCAAATTGAGGATCTGGCTTTTCCAGTATAACATTGAGATAAATCTTGCTGTTAGGTATCAAATTCATTGTTCAAAGACAGCAGCTCTCATAAGAGGATATTAATAATACTGAAGTTTATGTACTCATTGTTAGTAACATAAGTTCACAGAACAGAATGAAAAGCCATTCCACAAAAGCAGAGTGAATAACAAAATCTAAAGCTTCTAAATTGAGGTATATTTATATAATTTAATTCTGCCTCTAAGACTGTCTTTGAAAGCGTAGTACAAAATGCAAAGTAAACTTACTACCACTTTGCTTTACTAGAGTTCAGTACCACATTGTCTCCAAGCAGGTAAGAGCAGCCATATAAATTATATTCTTAACTGCTTGTTTTAATTTAAAAAAAAAAAAATACAAACTTGGAAGAATTACATCCTGATACGGAATCCTTTTTTGTGAATTTCAACAATTTTAAACATTTTTCAGTGGATTGCTTCCACAGCTGTGATTATGAAAGCTATTAGTCCTATCCTTGAAAACAATGACAATTCTTAACTCAAATGAGATTAAACTTTCTGTTGTGGTGAATCAGTCGTTGTCTTAAATTAGCATTGCCATGCTTTGTTCAGGTTGGCAAATAGTAAAAGAGAAATTTTTTTGTGAGGATCAAAAAAAACCCCATGGTTGTAGTGAGTTTACTTTAAACAATAAAATTTGGGCATAACCTTGTTTTAATTCTGAATTTGGAGAGATGCTTTCTTAAGTGGTTTTTATAAGTGATTTTGGATTCCTTATTCTCTCTACTGTCTATGTATCTCACTCCCACTCAAATAAAACATTTTCAAATAGTCCAGAGAATTTGTGGGTTTATTACCTTTAAAATTTTAACTTTATATCTTATGTAGGGAGTTTACAACAAGGGTAAGATATAAAGAATCAAACTTGAGAACAAAACACAAAGAGTCTAGAATATACTGCCTAACATCCCTTTCAATAGAGAGGGATGCTTTACCATGAAGGCTGTGTAACTATCTTTATATTCCTTGAAGTTTTGGTCCCAGAAACAACCAAACTGTCAACAGTGGTTGAGAGTTCAGTACCCACGGGATGCAGACATGTGCAGCAGCAACAACTGCTTCCTAAAAGCTATTTTTGCAGGTTTCTTTTGTCCCCTAAACAAGCATGTCTATTTTTTAGTTTTACTTTACCATAAAGGATTCTAGTAGGAGACTATTCAAAATAATTGTTGAAATTCAAAATTGAATTGGGGGGGGCAGGGGGAATATATGCAATATGTCTGAAGGCAAAAAAGCTCTACAAAAATATGTTTTGACTGATTCACCAGTAAGGCCAACACTAATGAATCTCCAGCCTTGTCCCAGATGTGAAAGAGAGTACTTGGGAATTTCACGTCTTTGGAGAAGAACTATTATTTTGTGCAATAAATAATGGAAGTGTACAAAGTAAGGAATAAATATATACAGCATAATGAATTTAAAACAAATACCTTGTTGGCTTAACTAAATGTAACAGCAGATACTACTTTTCTTTAGCATTATGTTTAAAACTAATGGCTTGTTCTGCTTAGATTTTTACTTACACAATTGCACAGTTCCCTTTCTTTGGATTATTTCTTTAGGCCACAGACCACTTCCATTCTTCATCTGATGAAAAGATGTCATTCCAGGCTGTGAAAGACTTGACTTCATCTGGATCCTTGCTGTTGTGAAGGTATTTTCAGACTGCCAGAAATACAGCCTCATCTGAATCCTTGCCACTGTCTTCACTGGGCAAGCAGCCACCCCCACTTGAGGACCTGCAGCTTAAGTCCTCCACACCAGACTCCTGATCACTGTTAGCTGAGAGGTCAGGATCAGAGCTTTTTAGGTTGTCCTGTGTCAAAATCAGAGCTGAGTCGTCTTCATCCCCTTGTGAAGGACTCCAGGATGGGAATGATTTCAGCTCATTGCTATACTCCTGGGGAGTGTTAGCTAAGCTGTTGTTGGACGTAGAAAGCCCTAACCGTTTGCTTCGGTCTTCTTGCTTACTCTTGACTTTATTATCATTTAATTGTGATTTCTGAAGATTTGCCAATCTCTGAAATAAAAGAAACAGCATATATTACATACACACATTTAGGGCCCAGTAATCCTCTTACGTGTCTTTGCCTTTTATTAAAAGAATTAAAGAAACAAAGTTCAGAGCCCAACCCAACTGGCACCCTCTAAATCTTCCTGTTGGCATTTATGGAGCATGAGAAGTGCATCATTTCTCACAAGCTGATGCTGAATTACAGCATCCTTCTGAGTTACAATTCTTTTGGAGTTAGAGAAGGATACAGAACTTCTCTCAGGAGTAGTACTTGTGCACCAGTGCAGGTGAAATTTTATCTCTAAAGAAGAAAAGTTCACTGTTGCATTTTAAATGCAAAACACTCATAGTAATTTATGTGAGAACAAAGATGAGGGCTGAACATCCTCATGCTAGAAAAGGATTTATCATGTAGGAGACGGCAGCATTTGGAGTTGGGTTTCATGTGCCCTCGGTTGAATCTAGGGTGTTGAGAGTCAAGTGTTTATTACCGCTCCTAAGACCTCCAACTCTTCTTCCAGCTGCTGGGTTTCCTCCTTCACCGCCATCAGATAATCAGTAACTGACTGTCGAGGATGCAGCCCCTTTTCAAAACGGTTGTACATACCACTCCAGAACCTGGAATGGATGGGAAAGTCAGCAATTTGCTCATTTGGTGAGGTGACCTCAGAAGACTTAGACACAGTTTTGTTTGTTTTTTTTCTTTCAGACACATGTTGTCCTAAATGATCCAGTCATGGATTATTCATCGCTAATAAGTTCATTGAATATTTGTTAAAGATTAATTTGCATTTCCTCTGTCCTGAAGATGAAACTCCATGGACATACACAGCTTAAACCAATTCTGATACACAGTAGAAAGAAAGGTGAATGTACCTTTGAGTTAGATCACATGACTGAGGGTGGTTCCCTGAACACAAACTTTGGCTCTATTATTATCTTGTTCTACACTAGGGGCTTTAGAGCAATGGTACCTACAAAACAGCCAAGGTTAAAGACAGTTTTGTATAATCCTAGTTGTCAGCTGTTTAACTTCCTACAAAGTCAAGTTTGAGATTCTGTATGCTTGGTTTTGGCTGGGGGGTGTTGAGGTAAAGCTAGTTAACAGGATTTTTTTTGCCCTGTAAAGAAGTTAAAAATCAGGAGTAAAAACCAGTATGATGCCCTGTTCTCTTAAAATGGAAGTTGACATTTTAAACTAGCCTGTGGAAGTTGCATGAAGCATATATGTTGGCAAGTTCTCTTCCAGTTCTATGGAATTATTTAAGAAACATAAACAGCTGATTTCTCATTTTCAGGCAGAAAAGACTCGAATGGTAAGTCCATAGCTTACTCTAGTACTCCTCCTGCCTTCTGCTGTCCTGGCAATACATGGCCACAGCCAGACTCTTGAGTGTGTAACTAGTTCACCAGACAGGTTAAGTAACTGAGACACCCGCCCTCAGCTGCAGCTGTCCTGCCAAGTAGCTGACAGATATTTTTGGAGCACATGCATGCTCCTTGGTGGTTTAATATTCCTACCCCAATACTATCCTATTTAAGTCACATGCCCCCTTAATTTTATCATCTGCTGGCTCATGTTAGGAAATCTTTATGCACCCAAGTAATTCCATTAAAATCAACAGGATTACTCATCTGATGGAGGATCTGCAGTATCAAGACTTCTTTTATAGATCCCACTATCCTAAAGAAAATTATTAATGACTATTTTTAAACAGTTTTAAAGTGGCTGTGACCTGGAATAGTAGATGTGAAAGAATTAAATTTCTGTCATTTAGGATATTTACTTGACTTTTTAACAAGTGTTTTTACTTGCAAATGGGAAACGAATTGATCAGTTTTACTTAAATTATAGCTTTCATGAATTTCTATTCATGTTCTTAAGTTTGCTTAGATTAATGGCACAAGTAATTACTCAAGTCAGAATGTCAATAGTAACATTTCTGAAGTTTTATTTTGTTACATTTTGAAAAAATGTAAATATGAAGTGTATATATACACTTACTGTGTATATTTGGAAGTATAACAACAACATGGGGCAAGTCGTGGGTTTCACTAAACACTTGTTTTATCACTGAAACCATATGCTTTTTTGAAATGTCCCTTTCTGGTTTTGACACCAGCTGATCCAAATAAAAATCTCAAAATCATGGAGAAGTTGAAGCAACTTTAAATTTAGAAACCACAGATGAGAACAGAACTGAAAGAGACATTCCTCAGTGGAAGAAGTGAGCAACCATGAAATTAGGACACGCAACTACCAATATAGCTTTAATCTTAAGCCTCTTTTCAGACTAATAGTCTGTTGTGGAGTGGTACAGAGGTGTTGTCTGAGTATGAACACACAAGGAATGGTCACACGGCATCCAAGCCTGAAATTACTCTCTATAAGCTACTTTATGCAATAGGAAATAGTTAACTGCGAAGGCATTCTGCCCTGTGCTAACACATCCCACTATTCTCAGTAGGAAGTGATAGTACTTACTTATACAAGAAGTTGCATGGAGCCATCTGTGGATGCAGGGTCCTTTGGGTTTGACTGCGATCTGATCTGTACAAAGGATTCAGGTAATCGGCACGATTTTTCCACAAGTGAGCCCACAATGAATATGTTCGTTCTTGTATTCTGAAAAAAATGAAAGAAATAAAGTTGGACACTAAAGGCAAAATCCAATTGAAAGCCAGAGTAGCTGGAGAGAGAAGAAAGCCAGCTTCCTTTGTGAGAGGGAGAGGACCACTTCCATAAAATTAGCTTTCAGAACAATCTCTAAACCCAAGAGATCCCCCATTTAAAAGCCCTCCACCATTGAACTGCAATTCCTCATGCAGTTAGACTTCAGCATATAAAGCCCTGTGGAGGTTTTGATTTTAAATGGACTGTATCACTGAGGCTGCTCTGCATTTGAGCAGTGAAAGGGACCACATGACATCAGCAAGCGACAACTCTCACCTTCCTCTTATTACAACTGCTGCCATGGTTAGGATGCATAAGAAAAGAGGTAGGTATTATGTACTTGAGGAGCCAGAGCCCAAGAAGCAGACGGAAACATCAGCACTGACAGAAATGATACTATTGTCTCTGTTTGAGCCTGAAGTCAGGTAGATAATTCATAATTGCTTTAGAGACAGCAGAGAGATAGTTTGCTGTCTCAGTCTTGAGGCAGACTGCCAGATAAAAAGGCTTTTCATAAGAAAGTATCCAGGAGATCAGGACTCAAGTGTCCTGACATGAGACCCAAAGACAGGTTAAAACAGAAGAGTGGTGTCTGTTAAACTGAGAATTTAACAAAAGTTACTGACAGCTTGCATTGTACATTGTGAGTGCTGCAATAAAGGTAGGGCCACATGGCTGAAGGGCTAATACTCCTGTCAGTTTTCAGTAATCCCTGTCACGCACATCACGGATTACACTTCCAGCAGAGCCACAGTGCAGAGGATCAACTTTTTTTTCAGTATTAATCAGCACTGCCAGAAAACTACAGCCAAGAAGTCTATGCTGCACCCTGTTCTTTACAAAAGCACATACATGTCGACTAGCTAATATTTCCCTCCTCAATACACCACCACCCACAGACCCTACATGGAAATACACTACTAAAGAAAAGACTTTAGTACTTCAGTTCTCTTCTCTCCTTCTGGCTGTTACACAGGAAATTCCCAAACTGGCAAGAATAGATATGATGCTGTATATGGATGAGGAATCTTTCATTGAATTCAAAGGCACAAGGAAAATGTTCCATTAATTGCCAAACACACTCAATGAACTGGTCAATAACAGGGGATATCTCCTTTGGATCGCCATCTAAATTGCCATACCTGAAACAAGATAAGGTACATTCAGTTATATCCTGAAATCCTCTGGGAAGAACTAATTAACACTAAGGAAAACAAACCCCTCACTTTCAGTGTGAAAGTTACATCATAGGCGTTCATTTCTATAATCTCAACTACTGGTATATTTTTTTAACTTATATAAATGATGCAAGACTCAGGGAGTAGAATGAAGGCAGAGTTTATCAAATACAAAAAAAAACAAACAAATGAAAAAAACACCCCACAAAAAACCAAACGAACAAAAAATTATATCACAATAATTTATGTTATCATAACAATGACTGCAGTGACTTAATGACAAAAGTGTACCTTAGACAGTCACTTAGTGGTAGACCTTTCCAAAAACCAGAGAATTGAGCAGGAAGGAACAGAATAACATTGGCAGAAAACAGTTAAAGCTGTCCTTGGCAAAATTTCTAGAATGTGGGAAATGTTTACATGTGGCTGTAACTACCAAGTGAACATCAAACTTTCTGTCTATGAAAATGTCTCTTGGAACTACTTGTAATGAAGAAAAAGAACCTGAAAATATAAACCACGTAGAACTAAAAAATCTTTTATAAGTCTACAAAAGAAGAAGCATTTTCAATCAGCTATTCTGCTAGTTTAGTCTGTATGCATATACATATATGCATATATATATGCCAACAGAGTGGAATCCCATAAATATCTCAAATTGAGATATCTAATTCTACTGTTATTATGCATCAGAAAAAATAGAGCAGTATTGTACTGCAAACCAAAACTGTTAGTGGTGATTACATTTAATAGTATATGATAATAAGAGACATCTGCCAGCATCATATTAAATGGAGAAATTCCTGCTAGACATTCACAGGTGGTGTGGAGCTGCACAACTTTCCTGAAAGTTTTGGTGTGGTTTTTTTGGAACTAGGATAAGTTTATATTCAAATCAAGCAATATAATGCAATTAAACTCCAATATAAAAACTGAAATTTTCATTTTTAGAGAAACTGAAAGGAAATACAAGAAAGAAAATGCAGATATTTATCCATATTCAAATATATAGTCCTCAAATATTTTCATTACAGTATAGCATAGAATGGATGTACAAATAGATGACTTTCCACTTCAGTTTACCTGATGTTTCTGAACAAATCCTACTGCTTTCATGAGAACAAGAGGAAGATAATATTTTACATAGTAGATAACTTGCAAACATGCCCAAGATGAAGTATTGTCCTAGACAATGCAGACTTTACTGAACAGGGACTTAGGTGGGGAGTCTTGGCATTACTGAAAGATCTGCTGGGGTCCAAAGATATTTTGCAAGCCACATGCATAATAGTTTTTTTCTCACATGGATCTCTCAATGCTTGTAGAAACTGCAAGACCAGCACTCAGGATTCCCAATAGCAGTTTTGGAGTGCATATATAAGAAAGGACTGATATGAAAATATTTCACTTTGATTTTTTCAGGCAGTTAAAGTATGTAGTAGGAGAAAAGGGTATAGTGGTTTCCTGAGGGCATGCTGTTGATATGTTTTGTAAGGGAAGAAGAAAATAAAATCAGAATGGCAGTGGATACTGACTACAGAAAACTATACAGAGAAAAACCTTTAGCACTACCTTACCTGTGGTTAAATTTGTGTCCAAAGGAAACCCAGTCTTTTTCAATTAATACCTAAAATGAGAATATTGCATTCAGTGTTGTGGAGCAGAGCTGACACACATTGAAACAAGCAGAAGAGTGGTGTAAACAAGCAGTATTGGAATCACAGTTAATTCTTAGAATAAGCAGAAAAGTGACAATCAAGAATGATGTGAGCAGTATTAGAATCCCAGATTATATTGAGAATAAGAAGAAAAATAACGAACAATGAGTGTTGCTGCAAGTTCAAGAGAAAGTAGCACTCTTCATAGACTCATAGAATGTTAAGGGATCTCTAGAGATCACCTAGTCCAACCCTCCTGCCAAAGCAGGATCACCTAGGGCAGGCCACACAGGAACAGATCCAGGTGGTTTTGAAAGTCTCTAGAGGATACTCCACTCTCTGGGCAGCCTGTTCCAGGGCTCTGTCACCCTCACAGTGAAGAAGTTTCTCCTCATGTTGAGGTGGAACTTCTCATGTTCTAACCTATACCCATTATTCCTTGTCCTGCACCACGGAAAAGAGACTGGCTCCTTCCACTTGATACCCACCCCTCAGATATTTATAGACATTAATAAGATCCCCTCTCAGCCTTCTCATCTTGAGACTAAACTGCCCCAGTTCTCTCAGCATTTCTTCTTAGGAGAGATGTTCAAGTCCCTTAATCATCCTTGTAGCTCTCCACTGGACTCTCTCCAGTAGATCCCTATCTCTTGAATAGGGGAGCCCAAAACTGGATACAGTATTCCAGGTGTGGTTTAACCAGGGCAGAGCACAGGAGGAGGGGAACTTCCCTAGACCTGCTGGACAGTTTTCTTGATGCACCCCAGGATGCCATTGGCCCTCTTGGCCACAAGGGCACATTGCTGTCCCATGGATAACTTACTCTCCACTAGGACTCCAAGGTCTTTCTCCATGGAGCTGGACAACCCCTAACCTGTACTATGCTTCACAGATGCAGATAGGATGTCAGTATTTCAGCACAACTTCAATTAGCTTGACTCATAATTTTCTAAAATAGAACCCATATTTTTATTATGTGCCCAGTAACCTAAGAAACATTCCCAGATGCTTTACCAGTGTTTATTTGCTTGGGAAAGGAACAGATTTTCCAACATAGCAGTTCATTGCAATCTAATGTCTAAGTAGCACACACTTTTGACACTCCAAACTTCACTGATCCCTGAAAATGAATATTAATTCTTCCTTGCACAAAAGCTCAGCTTGTGAGAAAGTTTCTTAGTCCAAGTTAGGAAAAAGAATAAATAAATGGGTGCCCAACTGATCCCCACCTTTGATAACATTTCGTACAGAAACTGGGAGACTAACTTGGAGAGATAAAAACCTTCCTTCCTATTTAAAAAGAAGAAAAAAGAAAGTATATTTAAATGATGCCATAATACTTCATTTACTCTGTGAACCTGCTTACCATGAATCCCTTCACAGTTCTGTAATACGGATCCAACAGCAGGCTTGCTACAGAGCAAACCTGGGCTGTCCTATCCCAGCCATCAGAGCAGTGAACAAGCACACTCACACCTTCCTCAGCCACAACCTAAGGATACAGGAAAAGTCAGAAATTACATAAGCAGGGTGAAAGGCAATGGTAAGGGTGGAACAGTGAGACAACACACTATAAAGAATATTAAGGTGGGAACTAGGGAGCCTTGTTCTTTTTTTATTCTGCCACAGAGTTCTTGAATTATGTTGAGTGTTATTCCTCTCCTTTGAGAGGTCTTAATCTCATCCCATCCTATGCAATGTGGTGTTTGCAGCATCATCTGTTTATGCTCCACTATGGGAGGATGTGGGATCGATTTCAGTTAAAATACATCCATCTGCCTAAAGCAGACTCGGATGCAGTTAATGCTCTAACACATATCAGCAACAGAACAGCCATACTTGCAGTATGGCTCTTAATTTTTCATCTTGACAGTAATGTCAGTAACGGCAATGTCTGCTTCCAATGTCAGCGCTAGCGTGGTTATTATTACAGCACAATGATTATGTACTTCTCAAGGGTTGTGGGGAAGCCTGTGGTAGTGATGCACTTCTAAGTAGAAGGTAGTGTCAGTATCTTTAATGTAAATAACGGGGGGAGAGGATCCTATTTTATATATAAACACATAAACTCATCATTAAGTTCTCCAAAGTCTGATGTTGCATTATTTTTGGAACTTGAGGGGTTTTTTTATAAGTTCTACGGGTTTTGGCCTTTGTCATTTCTAAACAGAACTAAATTTAGAAAGTAGAGAAATAGAATAGGATAGGAAAGATACTGCTTAGAAAAATAAACATTTAAGTTAAGTTTAGGCTTATAATAATAATAAATTTTTTTGTGTTTATCTCAAGAGACAAGTAAATTCTACCAAAGTAGAACCCTTATGGGCAGGAGACCAGCAGGAGACCAACAGCTGAGAACTGGAAACCATACAAGTAAGAATGGGCCAAAATGCATGTCTGAGGAGGCACAAGGCTAGCAAGGATATGGACAAAGGATAATTTTTTGGACAATATTTTAAGACTAGCCACTAGGGAAAAGCTGTCAAGAGTTAATGTAAATGACCTGGTTTCTACAAGCTAATGAAAGCTATTAGGGCTGGGAGAAATGACAACATGCACATTTATGCCACAGTTGCTGTTCAGGTAAGAAACTACAGTTGCTTGCTGAGCAGGAAGAAGGAAAGCAAGAGAAACAAGCAGGTACTGAGGAGGGAAACCCATGAAGTTTTACCCATATACTAATATGTAGCAGATTGTGTGAATAAAATGGCCTGTAAGAAATTGTAAGAGTAATCTCAAAAATTAGAATTGAAACAATAAAAGGCAGAGCACACGGGGGTGTGTAACAGGGTAATGAATTTAAGGAACGGGGTAATAAAATTAAAACTGGTGTTAGTAGATGACATGGTAATACACAGGAGGTGGTTTAGTAGGTGAATTTAGTTGGTCACTAAATAATTCAGTGGAGATAGCACAGTATCTAATATTCCTATATTACAACTACCATGAGAAGAAGTAGTCCTCAAACAGAAACATTCAACAAAGAAAGTGTTTGTAAACCAGTGGAGGATGCAGGAGAAACAGTGAAAGGAACAGAGATGGTCACTACTGGGGAGTAGCATAAGAACAATCTAATACCTGGCATAAGATACAGAATAGCAGAGGCTTTAGTACATTTGAATTCTTTGGTAGAAATGAACATGGTCTTTTTTTTTTTTTTTAATATTGGCGAACAATCCATATAACAACACCTAAGAATTGTCTCCCCTCTTATATGAAGCCTTGCAAGGTGGCTTTTTTTCAGATAAAACATCACTGAAGATAAAAGAAGTTACCCATAAACAGAAAATTTGGTCCTCACTTTCTGTATCTGTTTCGTCTATGGTTTGTTCTTATTTTATGCACTTTACCTTTGCAATAAAAATGCCAGCATCCATAATGGCTTTGATATGCTTCAGCCAGCCAGAATTTTCTAGGCCCCACAGAAAGTCACTCATTGAAGGTGATTTCAGCTCACAAACTGCAAAATAAGTTACATCTTAAATGTACAGGAATTACAGTCCCTGAAACTTTAAATTATAGTCCCTTAAACTTTCACTGACTGATAGAATTAGCTCTTCAGACATCCCCTGTGTAAAACATTAATCTTTTGAAAAGAATGGCTACTTCACAGTCAGAATTTACCATTGAAAAGAAAAAAAAGCATATATATTTAAGAAATGAGGCTGGGTCAAATTCCACCCAGTATGTTGATTTAAGTTAAAAGAAACCATTACAAAGCCTGTTGCAAATAGTTTACCGAACACATCCTTCTGTGAAACACAGATTTTCAAAAATTGTGTCGGGAGCAAAGATTTCAAGCCCTGAGAGATGATTGTGTGTTTAATAATGAAGGCTTGGAAACAGAAAGCACGTGATTTCTGCTGTGGGACAGGCAGACAGGCACCTAAATGGTGCCACAGCCTCCTATTCCCAGCCCCATTTGCTGATAAAGCTTCGTGAGAACAGGCCCACCAAACCCAGTCTTCAGCATCACCACAGGTGGTGCTCAAGTTCTCCATCCCTGAATGAAACTTTACTAAAATTTCATTTGTAGTCAGAAAGCATTCTGACGGTGAGGAAAAGCCATAATTCTCCAAGAAAATATTTTCCTGAAAACTTTCCAAGCTTTTTGCTACTTTTAAAGAAAAAAAAAGGTCTCCCAGCTTTTACAACATTAAGTTTCTATCCTCCTGTATCCAAGTGTCTTTTATTTAATACTACAGAGTTTATGATATCAGTTGAAAAATAAAGGCAATCAGAATCTAATTCAGATACCTCAGTCCAGTAGCAAACAAGTACTCAACAATATGTAGTGCAATCAATATGCAAAAATAAATTTGATCCATGGAGAATTATTCTGTCTTTTAAGGAAAAAGATACTAACCAGTACAACTCATTTAAGGAATACAGTGACCTATGTCATGGATTTTACTGAGTTAATATATAATCTGTGAATTAAAAATGACTTAGTACTCTCTTGTTCTCTGAAAAGACTGTCCTCTAAAAGACTCTTAATTATGGCCATTATGACTGGTGGTGTAACATTAGTTTCCTTCATTGTAATTGGAATTCAATTTTACAAGACAAAGTGAGAGTTTATACCACATCTGAATGTATGTGACTATCTTAACTCTAAAATAGCCTAACATGTCCGTACAAAGTCTTGCAATCTTTGTATGTAGGGCCTCTTCCAGATTGTTATTTTAGAAGTAATTTTTGAAGGATATTTATAAAAATGCATAGATAACAGCACCAAAAGCAAACAGCTTTCCACATGATTAATGCTCCTGTGCAGATGGAAACATGATCAATTAGTAGCTGAATTCTGGCTGAAGCTGCTGTTTCTATTTACAAAAGCCCAAGGTAAGGCTGAAACAGTGCTTTGCTCATTCCCACTACCAAATTAGAGTCAATATTTACTGACCACTTCACTGGGCAAAGTTCAGACTGTCCTAAAGATATACACTGTGTATTTCATATGATTTTGGCCACTGGTCTGGACCATAATACGCAGTTTAAATATGAATTCAATTATGAGGCTTATCTGAAGGTGAAAAGGTGTTTCCATTTCAGCATAAAACATACCAAAATCTTTGGGAAATAAGACCTGCTGCACCTGCTGTGTGGAAAATTAAGAGGCCGTAAGCACAGCAATCCAGTGGTGCTCCCTTCCCCAGGAGAGGCAGAAGAAAGAGGACACACACAGTGGGTGCTGCCTCTTCTACTAGAGGAGGATGGTGGACCAGTTCCTCCATTTCTGGCAGGACAACCATAGGTAGAGGAAGGAGTAAATGCTGTGGGCAAACCCTCAAGCTTTCTTGCTGATCTGTCACTGAAGTCCAAGGATCAGATGGCTGCCATCACATCAGCAGCTACTGCTCCTGGTATGAGGGGAGGAGAAACTCCTATTTGCTGTTTAAATACAGATAGGGAGCAATTGGGGTCATCTCGATGCAGAACAAATGGGGTCTTGCTTGGCCCCTGGATGTGCAGCAAAGCTCACCCCACCACAAATGCCAAACAGCAGCTTCAGGCTGCCCTTGAATCTTTACTGAAAAAAGTGCTTGTGTAACATTTCCTTCTAATATAAAAATTATTGCAAGGAGGTTGTGCACAGAATCAAAATTATCACAAGGATCTTTGCATACACCTCTGTTTTAGTTAAAAAAAAATAAAATCAATACTATACTAATGCAATATGAGGCAGCAGAAAGAAAACTTTTTTTTTTTCTGGAAGGACATTCCAGCATATCAAAATACATTTTACTTCCAGAGTTCAGTAGTCAAATCTCAACATTTTTTGTATATTCTGAAAAAAAAATTCACTATTCTACAAATTTAATTATTCTATAATGATGACATACTTTGCCAAAAAATAACATTATACAGGAGTAAATACATGTTAAAGCTCAGAAATAAAATTGCTAGAATTAAAGTCAGTAAAATCACAAAGCTGAAACTAATATTTTTTTTTTATGTACTCAAACTATTGACACTATTATAAATATACATTAATTTCTTCAGCTTTTTACTAAAGAAACATAACATAAACACATTCCTAATACAAGTGCATTTTCCAATGGAAAACTGAACAATCAATTTTTGTTCAAATTTCCTCAGCATTGGAAGCTATTTAAAATTGTATGTTGAAAATAATCAGCAGTCTCTTGTGTGGAAAAAAAAAAAAATCTTTTAAACTTCATTTCTACTTCATCACAGTAAATTGAGTAAAATCACCCTTGCTGCACTCCTTCAACACATCAGACCTGTTATGTTTTGATGTCCTCTTTTCCAAGCAACAATACAGCACACATGAAACTAAAATCAGTTTTCACCAGCTTCAGAGGTTTTTATGTATCCCATAACACCTCACAACGGCTCACAAGCAGCAGACATATGTTGTAACACCTCCTTTAAGCAGGGCAGTCTGAGCCTGACTCATCACAGACCATTGTGGCCTCTGCTTCCTCTTCACCTCTGCTGCCATGAGCTCCACCAGCACTGGCCCAGGCCTTGCTGAACATCCTGCATAGCTGCTGAGCTCTGGTTCTTCTCTGAGCCTTGCTGGGGAGGCACTCTCGACAGCTTGGGAAATGGGGTTTGTGGTATTACATTGGGTAATCAATCAAGAAGTGATCTCTCTTAATGCTCTGCTGCTGACAAAGCTCACGGTGCTTCTGGCGCATTTCTGAGGGACCTGTCCTACGTTTCTTACCACAGAGCTAGATACCTGCCTGCCTTTCTACAACAGCATTAGGCCTGTAGACTGAAAGTCGGGGTGTGCTGAGTTGTTCATGCAGTTTAAACACAGCAAAGATTGAATCCTGAGCTTATACAGAGTTTAAGCATGGGAAATTTCTGCTGAGAAACCAAAATGGAATCTGTCCTTGCACTCCCCAACAATGTATATTTTTTTTTAATTAAGGTGAGGAGCCAGCACAGCCTGTTGCTCCTACCATACATTCAGACCTGTGCTAGGCTTTCCTCTGGTGACGTCTACTTTACAGACATTTGTCACAAGCAAACACCTGTAAAGCCCATTTGTCACTGACCTTGCCACTTTCCTTTTGCTGTGTACAGCTGAGGTGACAGCTCTTTGGCTCTGCATGTGTCCAGTCACTGCACTTCTGAAGCCTCTTTTGGACTGTTTTTCTTTAGCTACAGATTACTTTATAACATGGAATACATCTCCAGCAGTCCTCTGAAAAAGGGAGGCCTGGTCCAACTGTCTTAGACTTAAGGATGTTCAGCCCACAGTCAAGCCTCCTTCCTTGAACACATTCCTAGAAAGAATTGCCATGCTGTCCACATTGCAGTTTATAGTTTTACCCCTTCAATCATATGCAACAAAGAGACAGGCTGGGCAGGAGGACTTAATGTAGACCGGAAAGGAACTGAATAGATTTAACAGAGGGGAAAAGAACAATGCAAAAACTTCTCCATGTCTAATGGATATTCATGGTATTTGTCAGAGTACCTGAATAACCACAGCTGGTTCTCCAATTTCTTTTGTTCTTTATAGTCCTGTTTGGTTTTTTTTTTTTCCTCCACAATAGCTATTTACCCTTCTTAATTTCACTCTTTCCTGGCCAGATGTAATCCAGGTAATTTACTGCTTGACCACCATGAATCTGAGTGCTAACCCAAGAAGATGAGTTCAGCCTCATAATTCATACTAGCTCTTCCACTCGGACGATAAAGAACATGCAGTGGTTGCCTATTGCTAACCCTCTTCTCGAAGGAAAAGTTTGGTGTCAAAAAACTTGCAACTAGAAAACACAATGTAAGAGAAAAATCTCCATCTGCAAAGATTATATTCATCTTTAAAATTGTTTTGACTGCTTCATAGTCATGTAAAATCTGCCATTTTTGCAATGTATTTTCCATGTAAAAATAACCTAACAGCTTCCTACCCCAAACCAAATTGAATACAAAAGGTGTATATTGAAGCAAGAAAGCAATTTTTATCATGCATCACCACACTCTTCCACTAAAACAGCATTTTAATTTAATTTCATGCAATAAGTGTTTTAAGTTAGTACACATCAAACCCAAGCTACAGGTGAGAAACCCCAAAGTTTTGCTGCAGTTGCCATTCAACTTTTCCTACAAAATTTTCCATTAAAAGCTCTAATAAAAAAGATAAAAATCTCATATGAAAAGCATCTGTTACAAAGCACTATAAAACCTCTGAAAGTTTTAGTAATCTTATTGAGATGTATGCTCAAAGATTCCTGAAGTAAAAGTAAATTAAAGATATTTAATTTATATACTGGTTTGTTGAGCTAGTATTATATACTATAATACACTTTAAATTTTAGGTGCAGTAGCTTAATATTTTCAACATCATACCAATTAGAGAGAAAATACTCCAATAAGTTTGTAGCATGTTAAAATGGGAAAATACAAATATACACTGATTATATACAGACTAATTTAGAGCCTTCTTTCAGCCTCATTTTCCTGAAAAAACCCCACCAACCTGTAAAAGTTTATATTTTGTATTTTCCATCTGCAGAATTTATGAGACAATTTTTGTTTGCTCTTAAGTACTTTCAGCCTTATTCAAAATTGCAGTATAGCACTGATTTTATCTAGTGCAATAATATATGAAAATAAAGCAAAACTAGGTATAGTCTATGATTTGTGTGTGTGTACATGCACAAGCACAGACAATACATGATTCTACCGCAAGTGTCCTGAAAGTTGATGTTGTGCAAAAGACTTTCACAAAACTCAAAATGTCTTGGAATATTTCAAGTAGTGTATTTAAATAATACTTAAAGATCTAAAATTGGAAAGCAGCACCTGTAACAGAAGTCTAATATGTATAAAATGAAAAGGAAAGCTTTATCATCTGAAAGCAGAAACACCTTCCAGTCAGATTGGGAAGGAAAACATAAATTACATCTTCTATATATTAACACTGTAATTTGCACTTTTCAGAAACACAAAAATGCTGTAATGTAAACAAAACATAACACTGCATACCACAGCTCTTGCTACTCAGAAAGCGCCTATGTTAAAGTTTCCTGTGATAAGCTACATTGCTTTCAGGTTACTTCTTTCAGCAGTAAACTTCATTACAAACCTGATTCAGAGCAAATTCTGCTGGGCAAACTTCTGCTTCTCTTACCCAGTCCTGAACTTCTGCTGTTGTAAATGGAAGAGTAATGACTGAAAGTGATTTTATTAAAATATTTGCTTTAAAAGCCAGCTGTAGGTGGTCTGAGAGCTGTTGGTGAACTAAGGGGTGGAGGCTCGGCAGCCTGGGTGATTGGAGGGCTGCGAGCTGGCCAGCTATTTGCCAAGCTAAGGCAGAGAGGGAGAGGGAGAAAGTCATGCTGCTGTTCAGATAAATCATACCCACTGTCTTCACGACACAAAATCCAACTGGAATGCTGTTTTCTACATTTAAACACAACTACGTGTGTACAAAATGCACACTGTGGTGAGGGTACCCACTACATGTCCCCCAGGGACACCTTTTACACATCCTGAGGAAAAGCAAAAATGTGGAGGTCAAACTTGGTCTCCCACTCCGAAAGCAAAGTCTTCTCACTTCCCTTGTAAAAATAAACCGTCTTCAAATTATATTGAAGGATACTTTGCAACACTTCAAGACCTGAATGCAGTAGTGTAGCATGAAAACTGCTTTTGCTGAGTCAATATTAGAAGAATATATATAATTTGAAAAGTACTGCTGTGGCTAGAAGCAACACAGAAGACAGTATATTTAGAGTCTGGTTAGAGCCCATTCTGTTGAACTGGGGTGATGCACCATATATCTTGTTCTCCTTTACAGGATTTGAAATATGAAAATGCTGAAGACTGGAATTAGAGCAGTCCAAATATTTCTGTGACACAACCAATAAATAACCCTCAGTTTCTTAAAAATTAGCTTCTGGAATAAACTAAACCCCGATGGATAATATATAGTTCTATTTTTACTACTTCCAATGTCAGACAACCCCACCCAAAACATGTAGTAGCATTTCCAGTGAACATTATTCATGACATATTGTTTTCCTTATAACACTTGTGTTTCAATATCTCTTTCTGTTTAAAAAACACTGCAAATGTGAGTTTTGCAGAGAAAAGCCCTGTGCTTCTCATCATTAAAAAGTCTTTCCTAAGAAAATATGGAGAAAAACACATGTAGTGTGGCAGCCCCCTGCAACTTGCTCTCAGCTTTTAGTTTTCCTTGAGGGTAAAGTCTGTCAGTCCTGCAGAAGCACAGAAGTCTCCTCCTCCTTCCCTTGAGAAAAGTCCTGCTTCCTGCAGCCACATGGAGGGGATGAAGACAATTTTTCCTCAGCTCTCCCAGATCCAAGGAAAAAATACCTCCAAGAAGAGCATGCTCCACAGCGGTGGGCTATATTTCAGAACCAGGAGTCCATATGTCATTTCTTACATTATCAAAGGCTATTCTTTTCTTGAAGTACAAAAAGGTGTAAAAAGGTCTTGTTCCTTGAAGCTCTTATGATAACATTACTAATTTTTTCTCGTATGCTGACCTCATCCTTGTTAAATACAAACTTTTCTCTTTTTACAGTTAATACTGGTCAGAAGACAGAAACAAGAAGTTATGCTAGAGGTGCAAGCTGCTAAGCAAGTTATGTTTCTTGTGGGGAAAAATAGGGAAATTACTTTTAAGGAGTATCACTCTCAACCATGACAATATCTAGGCATTTTTTTTCTCAAACCATCACTCTCTAGCAAGGCCATGAATGACTCGTGGATTTTAGTTAACATGCTCAAGACCAGTTCTGAATCATTTCCAACCATGTAGATCCATTAGGAATTGTTGCTAATGCATAAATTACGTGATTTTTTGCTTAATCATGGAAAACATCCCCCACTTTAAAGAAAGAAAGAAAAAAAAAAAAAGTAGAAGCTGTAATTGCTTCATAATCTGCTGAATAGAGAGACTTCATTTCTACTTGACTTCCAAAAGTTAGTTTGCCTCAGGCATACCTTCCCCACAGTATCAGGGCAGGATAGAAGCTGAGTGTGAAGCTAGCCTGGCATTGGTGTTCTGCTTTGATCTCCTTCTGGTACACTCCTGCCAGCTTAATGATAATGCACTGTAGTGGGCTGATCTATGAATTTATGTCACTCCTGTAGCTGGAACCACTGTCTGGGGTATCACCATATGTAAATAATTCCCAAGTGGCTTTATTAATTATTAATTAAAGATAGTTCAAAAAGTCAAAGCAAAAAAACCCCAACAAACAACCACAAACCAATAAACTAAAATCAACAATGCCAACAAAATCCAAACAAAAAAGCAAATCTTGACAACTACTGTCAACCACTTTCAAAATCTGTCTGTAGAACTGAGGACTATGCAGGCTATATAGATGTGGTCACAGCTGGGGCACAGGCCTAAATTTAAACAGGGGAATTAGAATTCTGTATTTACAAGAAGGTAAAAGAAGCTTAAGTAAGTAGTTAATTTTTAAACTTGTATTCCTATAAAAATATTAATTCCCTACAACCATATTCTCTCTATAGCATCTATAAAACATGTACAAAATATTTTATGGGTATTCTATATACATGCATTGTTTGCATTTGTATGTACACACATTTCAAAATCTTTTGCACTGTGCAGAATTAACACAGAGGACATGTTGTCATATTCACAGAGCAAGACAAACAGTTCTTGGTATTGAATACACAACCTGGTCAGACTGAAGCCAACTGCAAAATTCCAAATTATATCATTGAGGTCAGGATTGATTCAAAATAAGGACTTTGAATTAGGAAACAGGAAGAAGTAGACAGTAATGACAGAATGGACTAACCCTTCCTCTCCCAACCATTGAGAACCACAGCACCACAAGGATTGTTTCCACTTTTCCATGATAGATATTTTAGTGGTGTCACCTCTTCTTCTAGATCTTTTTTCACTAACCACTGCAGTCTTCAGAACTCTTTCTTCACTGTACCATTAAGAAGAAAAAACCCCACCCTCTTATTATTTCACCATAGAGCACCATCACTACATGTTACATGGATTTGCTCTCCAAACAGAATAGAAATGTAACCATGCAAATTTTTTTCTCTGCAAAAGCCATAATGTGCATCACAATCACCATATTTAACTACTTTATCTAATATACATCATAAAACATTCCAGTGAATGTACTGTAAGGTTTCTAGAGTTTTCAAGAATCTACCTCCAGTACATCTCACTGAAAACTGGAAAATGGGCAGTTATCTGTTTGTCTATGTAACCACAGCATCTCTAAGACTCTCCAAACTCTGAGGCACCAGCTCTCTGGGATTGCCTCTTCAGAAGAGGATCTTCCTTCTATGGAAAGTGCCAGAAACAAGATTACAGTAAGTCAGGTACAGTATTAATCGTATTACTTTTTGGTTTTTACCTCTCTTCATTTTTATTCTGGATCTTATTATGGTACAGGTTTTTTACAGACACTAAAAGCTCAAATCCTTCAGGGGCCATATAAATCAGTTCAAAATTTCATCCTCATTCTTTAAATTAAAAGTAGAAACTCCACTAGTATCTATAGGGCTGGAAAGTCACTTGCAAGTGCAATTCCCAGTTCCTTCAGAGCTATCACCTGGCTATGATAAGGATCTCTGGTAACATTGGTAAGTTTATGGATTGTTGCAAAGACAGATAAGAGCTGTGTTGCTGCTGTTCATTTGAATTCTAAAACTTAATCCAGGGAACAGAAGCACACAGCAGCTACATGGCTAAAGGCTTTCACATCTAGAACCGTTCCTGGCTTCTGGTCAAGAAGCAGGGAGTACACTGGCTGGTGAAATAAAATAGCTTGCATCTGTCCCACCTTGATCTAAAGCATTGTGGAATAAATCAGTATGTCCCCTCTACATAGTGTTTGGTTCGGAGGTCTTGTGGACATTCAGATGCAGTCTTGTGTTTGTTTTCAGTCATGCATACTCGAAGCTACAAGACCATGTTGCTACCCAGTGGAGTGGCATTTCCATAGATTCAGCTGAAAGGTGTATTGTGTGCCTCAGGGTGTGTAATAGCAGCATCTGAGAGGTGTTCATGAAGGTACAGACTCTGGTGGGGTACTGGTGAAGAACACCATATCTAAGGCACTTGAGACAAGACTGAGGATACAGAGTGCTGTCTGGGGGCAGCATGCCCATCTTCAGAAAAGAGCTGTGGTATGTCCACTTTGGCTCCCAGTTTGCTTCCAGTTACAAATCCACTTCTGTTCTGACCAACAACATTAATTTATAGCTTAGATTCTGGCTTTAGAAACTTCTTTTCAGCTCTTTAGCAACTATATCGCACTTGGATTAATCTAAGGTGCTTCATCAACAGTTCTCTGCCTTACATACCCCAAAGACTTTCGCAGCACCTTCTTTTCATAAAGAACTTGATCAGAAATTGTCTTCTCACCATGAAACAGCTGACCACATTAGACGGAATGAACTGAAAGAGAAAACTGTTTTATTTATTACATTTTCCTGTAGAAGGCTCCTTTAAAACTTCCTCTTACAGTGTCAGAAATGTATGAACATATTTTCACAGAGTTGTGTGAAAATTCATGTTCAGGTAATTTTAAATTGAAAAGCCCTGATCAAACATTAATTTGTGAAACTCTTGCACAGACTGAAACAAAATACTGCAAAAGCTCAGGTGACAAACAGTTTAAAGGCTGCTCTGCTGTTGACTCTGACTTGTCTCACAGACACAGCCTCACAGCTATGGGCCAAAAAGCTGTGGAGTTTGCATAACTAGAGGTGCTAACTTTGTAAAAGTATGTCCAGGTGCTTGCCCATATAACTACTTACACTGCACAGAAGTTAAACAGGAACAAAAGTGCTTGCAGGACCAGGGATTTAGTGAATCATTGCAAACCCTCAACAGTGCCCTGCACAGAGTGTGCTGCTCTGCATTTGAAGTCAGGACTTTGCAGCCGACTGTAACAAACATAACTTTTGACACGAACAATGTGGTTTGTACAATTTGTGCAGCTCTGATGGGATTTGAGAAGATGTACTAGTATTCATAAAAGGATTCATCAGGTGCCAGCAAGAATCTTTTCCCTGTCAAGATAAATAAAGTAATTAGCATTTTAGTGGTTCTGAGAATAAAAACCCAGGACACCACAAAAAAAAAAAAAAAAAGTTCAAACTATGGTCTAATTTACATAAGATGGTTATAAACATGTAGGACAGAAAAAGAATCTTTTTAAACCTCAACAGTATTGTTGGCTATCTCTGTAATGTTATGATGAGATCATTTCATAAGAGAATAAATGACAATTCAACACTTTTTGAAGGGCTTCCTATTTATTAATATATAAACATATTTATTTTAGATTGCTTCTCATGGTATAAGGAGATTATTGGAACTAGTTCCTACAGAATGTACAGACTAAAAATGATCACTTACCAGTTCTCTCAACTTTTCTTTAACAATACTCATTCACTTCGTAATTAGAAAGAAAAATACCTCAAATCCTGACCTTCCGTAAGAGAAATGTAATACATCCTATTAAAAATAATCACGTACTGTTAGACTGATACAGCTGTGAAGACCAAATCTGCAAACCTGAATTTCATATGAAACCAGAAGAAGGGCTATATTGTCACAAATTCCTAATGGTTATTTTGACCCAGGAATGAGTAATTTAACCTTATATTAAGCATGTCCCAAGCAGCTACTTGCTATCATTCGTTGAATTCCAAATATTCCCAAGGGTCTAAAGAAAATGTTTGTAGTGCTGACTCACAGTGCTGTCACCAAGGCTAAAATCAAAGTTTTGGAGAGGCCATGGAGAAGAAAAGTAACTATTTAAAGCCATATTCTCTAGAAAAAGAAATCTACAGAAACTTTTTTTGGTCCAAATCCACACTTGGAATACAGGATAAGTATAAATAGGAAATTTAGATTGAAGAGTTTGCAATGTATACAAAGAAGAGCCAAGGAAATCAAAGTTAAAACTAACACTTGGTCTCTAATTGAAATTAAAGTACAGTGCCATGTATTGCCAAGACTGAAATGATGCGGTCCCATATCACCCCAGAGACCCGGGAGCATCAGATACAGCTCCACACTGTGACTTAGGAAGGAGCATGAGGAAGGCAACACAGGCCAGGTGAGGTGTGATCGCACTTCTTCATCAGAGGTTTGAAGTTACAAACAGGTCTTTCAATATGAGCAAGGAGAAAGATCTAAAGAGTTTCCTATAAAAATTGATTTTATCTGGAAAATTTTTATTAACTCCATTTCTATTTCATTCATGAGGTATGTTATTTACAATCATTTTCCATGCAGGAAAATGCCTGCAAAATTACATGAAGGTTGCTGTTTTTATTTACTCTTTTTAAAGCTGTTTTTAATCAGTAACAGGGTTTTACCTCTCACCCCGTGGTTACTAAGTTTCCATGATAGCCTCTTGTGTAAGACATAAGCAAAAGCCTCTTACAAACTAGTATCAGATCAATTCTGTCCTCTTCAAAAACAGACAACATAAAAAAAAAAACAAAAACAAACCCTGACAAACAGTAGAGAAGTATTTACAAATACAATCCTGGATTTCTTTTTTTTTTTTTCAGGATCAAAACTAAATCCCAGCCCTTTCCCTGCTGAAAAATGCATTTGCACAAAAGCTGGTGATTCTCTAAAAGGGACTTAGCCACTGATTGTAAAGTAGAAATCACAAGAGCCCTTTCATATGCCTAAAACCCTGAGGTGGCTTCTAAAATTTCTATGAATTCTACATACTTTTTGTATGGCTCTGTGTGCTTCCACAGGGGAGCAACAAAGCTGCTCAGCAGCCCCCAAATTAGCCTAATTTCATGGTGTAATAATGGAAATTAAACAGAGGACTAATGATTTACCTAATTTCTTTCCTCCCTTCCCAGCCTCACCTGGCTATCATCAGCTTCAGGGATTCCTGCACCTCTGACGTTGCCCAGTCCCATCCCTAAGTCACAACACCTCTCAGCCCATTTGACCAGTGCAGCACACACTAATGGGCTCCAGTTGGTCTCCTTGTTTTAAAAAGCAGCGCAATTAATTTTCTGTATTGATTTATATAAAATTGTTTAAAATAACTCAATTTTATTAAAAAAGTGGACCTTCCCACTGTTTTTCTGTATGGGTCAAGGAAGGAATAACATAGTGGAGGAGAGAGAAAGGATGAATGTATCTAAGACTGAAAGAAATCATGGGTGCTACTGGAAATAGATTTCTCTGACAAAAGCATCACAGAGCAAGGGAAAGGAAGGAATTCCTATTGCACATCTTTCTTGTTTTTATATGATTCTTTATAGCACATGGAAAAGATGCTGCCTTAAAGGGATTACAAAAAAAACCCCAAAAACGAGGTCACCTAATCAAGGTGTCTTAACTTTTTCAGAATGGAACATCTAAAATGAAGTACATATTAATTATCTGCCAATTTTAGCAGTTTTTAAAAGCCAAGCTTGCTTTCTCTTGCTTACAGAAATCCAAGAATTAGATGCACATATTGTTTCTAGTCCTTATTTCATTTGTCTTAAGTCAAAGGTGGTAAGAATTAATTTAAGAGAGTCTTACATGAAGGTTTTGACAAATCTCCTTTGCAACCAAATATTGCTCTGAAATGATGAAGTATTTAAAGTTGGATCTGTACTGGACTTTAAATATTAAATGAGAGAAGTATTTTTATTCCATTCTGGGTGAAAATGTAATTGTGACACCACTGGTAGACATAACTCACACCAGACAGAACTAGCGCATAACGTGCACTGCTGTGATTTATTTTAAGCTTATGTACCAGAACAATACAAAACAACATAAAAAGGAATACCGAGTTCACACAACATAAATAAACTCCATCTCCAAGGCTTAATCCCAAAATGTTCTGAAGTTCATGGTGCTAAGACCTCTCTGCATTCCTTAGAGGTACTTTTTGCACTCTGCAAAATCAACCGCTTCTTTCAAATATGAAATCCCCACAGTAATAAGTCACTGCAAAGTCACCGTGGAAAACCTGTTACAGAGCATTACCCTTTGACATTAAACGTAGATAACTCCAGCCAAACATTCTGAATATATGCTATCCATGTCAAGATCATATAAATCCTAACATCTAACATTATTTATAACTAAGGCAACTAATGCCAGAGAATTCCCTTCTCATTCTTGGCTTTAAATAGCACCACTACATTTAATGCATGAGGAACAGAGCCTGAAGAACATTCTAATCTTCAGTTGGGTAATTTTCTGAAAATTTGTTAAGCAAGTCAATAAACAGCTTTACTGCATATAACATCTCACAGGCAAAACATGACCAAGACTTCAAAATACGGCAAAAAACAACACTGGCCTTGCTAGTCACACACTGGGATCTTGATCACTTATTTCCAAGTGTCCAAACAACAGCTATGGGAAGTGACCCTATGTTAGCCTAACCATGCACTGCGGCTTTCCAGAGAGCTTACACTTCTGCAGGCTCCATTTTGTCACATAACAGCACTGCAGAAAGCAAGACTCTGTTCAGCATCTTCTGAAGATACGCAGGAAACCCTTTGTGAACTTCCCTTAAGAAAGAAGTGTTCCTTTGTTCTTAATCAAATCACAGCTATACAGGACAGTTGAATAACCATGATAAAGGCTGCTGCTTCGCAGATCTATGCAGATCTGACTTAATGCATAAAGCCCGAAACCTTGGCAGGTCTGCCTGAAGAAACCAGATATTCCCTTGGTATAAATCCAGAACAAGTTTAGCAATAGCAGGAGAGTCATTTCAGCAGAGCATAAAAAACATGTAACACAGCACAAGCATAGGTTCATAACGTGATGAATATGCTGAAAATAATAAATTACATGGAACAACACAAACATCTCGCACAAAGGTCAACCTGTGTGTGTGCACATGTGTTTCTGTACTCCATCCAGACAGCATGATGGCTCCTTACTTGCAACTTTATCTTCACCATAAATTGGCTGGATGGTATTGGAAAAGCCAGTAGCTTAGCAGTTGCACAATTTTTCCAGGAGGCTGCTCTGCTCATAAAAATCAAAAGTCATTTGAGCATTAAATTGCATTTATTGTACCTATGAAGCTACCTTACTGGCTACCAAATGGCACAGGGGAACACGTGTTGCTTGCAGTAAAGTACTTGCAGTACCAACTGATGCACTAGCTATAATAAATTACTCGCAAATGTGTTTTCAGCGTAATTTGGAACATAAAGCAACTGAGAAGTGGTTGGGACAGCCCATCATTTCCCCCACACAGAGATCATGTGAAATTCAGTTTTCCAGTTTCACTCTGTTATGGCAACAGAAAGGCCCATAAATTTATAACTTTTTATTGTATATTCAATGAATGCAGAACATCTTGTAAACATGTTTGTAAACATTTGTAAACTCCTCCTTAAAACATTTGTAAACTCCTCCTCTCAGTCACTTTCTTCCCTTGCCACATCCAATGATCTTGAATAGCATGACAAACTTCTGATGGGGAAGGTCAAGGTGTGTCATGCACATAATTATGAATTCCCTTAAACATCCTCCTCTAACTGATATGTATTGAACATTAGCAACACAGAACATCAAGCACATTTAGTTACCAAATTTTCTCATTTAACTGCATGCTAATCAATTAACTGTATGTTCAAATCTTTCTTCTTTTTTATCAACTTATTTAAGTGAAAAAAACCCAAACAACTTCTCCCCCTTATTTTTTCCTAAATCAACTGCTTTTTCTAAATCTATACAAAAGCTAGCCTCATCTCCTCCCATGCTGTAGGTTGTGGAGAAAATCTTGCAAAACCCTAGACTTTAATACAGCCAATTCTATTTGCTTAAAAAACCCCACCCCAAACGTACAAGCCAGGCCCTTAAAAGTCCAGGCAGTGCAAATAACTAGACTAGTTTTCACCAGAGAGATATCCTTCCACATATTGTGTGTGTATGTGGGTCTCTGTGTGTGCATGAATGCAAACTACAGTATTTCTTGTTTTTCTTCTCAGTGCCTACTATGCAAAAGGATAGCTTATTTCTGGGTGGTCCAGCTTTCATTGCTATTATGGCTGAATCACAATTTTGTAATAAGACTGTTCCCCGCCACACACACTTTCTCATGAGCTCTGGAGGCAATGGCGTAAACCTGAGTTCCAGCTGCCTATCTGTGCAGAGGCAGGATCTGGACACAAATCATGCCTTACTTGCCCCGGGAGATAAAGCTGGCGAGGACAGATTCACTGTCTCAAGGGCCAAACCCAGAAAATAGGTTTCTAGTTGAAATGCAATGATCTAGGGCAACCTCGTGGGACATTCCAACCAGGAAAGACATCTCATTATACCAACTGTTTGAAAAAAACTTCTGACATCTAGTACTTTCTTGTTGGATAAAATACTGGGTGGCAAAATGCCATAGAAATTACTTCTAATTCTGAAATGCCACCACTCCCCTTACTAGTACTAGATGGAATATTTTACCAACTTACTGATTTTTATTGAATCTGATTAATAGGTTAGTACCTTTTAAGTTATAAGTTTTCATGATGCAAGAAATTTTTTGCACTAAGAATAATTAACACATTCCTCATAGAAGCACTATTAAAACATGAAGCTTTAATAGTTCTACACTAGCAAGCAATACTCATATAAAGAGTTTTGTTATATAAAATGACAATAAATGGTGTAAAATCCTTCATGTCTAATCTAAAATAAATCTTAGCTAGTTTAAATGATAATCAACTCGTCAGCAAGTATACCTTGGCTAAGATCCTTTTTCACTTATGGCATTGCTTTACTAACCTTCAGAAAATGCCACTTTGGCATACAGTTGTCTAACTGTATTTCTGTCAAACTATTCCTTTATTTCTGTCCCTTGAAACGCAGCCAGCAATGCATGTACATTGCTCATGCAGAACTCAAATTTCCACCAGCTGAAGAGGCTAAAGCTCTAACTCCCATAACATCCAGTTACTTCCTCTTATTTCCCTTTCATCTTGGTCTTTTTCAAATTTCACATACATGCTAAGTTCAAATTTTCAATCTTTTGTGCCTTCTTAAATTATTATATGCAAAGAACGGTCTCATCTTAAAATCTTTTATGGACTCACTAGAGTGGCCTGGACATCTTGGTATCCAAGTATCTTTAACTATAGCCTCTCATGAAACCATAGCTCTTCTAGCACTGAAATATTACACATACCCATCTAAATATTAACCTTGTTTTTCAATAGTGTGCAAATAGCATCACATGCCAATAGTAACTTTCAGACATATTACAAGTGCAAGTCCACCTTGTAACGTGAAAAGTGAACTGGATGTACTGTTAGTAAGGTAAGACTCAGACAAAAAGCCACTGTAGTTTTGCAATACATGATTTTTGATAGTTACTGAAAGATGCCAGAGAATGCATCGTTATTGACTGTCCTGTTTAACTGCAATTGTGCTGACTTTGTGATAAATCCAAAAGAGAAAAGTGGTCTGATGAGATTAAGTGTTCTTCAAAAACTAGTGGAGAGTTCCATCTGTTTCAGTAGAGGTTAAAATAATCCCAGAAGCACCTTAATAAATCTGAAAACATGCTTCAGTAAAGCAATTTTAAAATGTTAATATTTTCCTCAATAGATTGGAATATCAAAAGCCATCACATCACATCACATCACATCACAGCCATCTTCTGGGGTGAGTAATAAAACTCACCCCAGAAGAAATTTTAAAGAGATTTTTTGTTGTTGGGTTTTTTTTATTGTTTTTATTTTATTTTAGCCTAGAGGACTGTACTAGGTGAATGAAAATAAAGCAATTCATCAGGCAGGAAACTACTGACATTCAGTAATTGCTCCACTACAAATATGTTATTTAAAACTTTTAAAATTACTATTAGTTTTATGATAATAATCCCTCGTCTTGGTTCCACAAAAGTCTAATATAATTCTAATGATCGAAAGAAAAAACGATTTAGAAATGCTTTGATGATAACATAAGGAAAATCACTGTTGTACTTCAGCATTTCTGCACTGAAGTCTAGAAATGATATGTCAAACCACCTAAATACCTCCAGTTTCACAAACTTTATATAGTCTTCTCAAACAAGCATTCAGAGTTTGATGTCTAGTATTGAACTACCTGAAATGTTATCTATCCATATCTCAGTAAAGAGGAAAAAGGAGAAGGAAAATGTGGCAATTACTAGTCCATGCTTTGAGGATGTCCCTGCTCTCAGCAGGGGGGGTGGAATAGATGACCTCTAGAGGTCACTTCCAACCCAGACGTTTCTATGTTTCTATTTCTATGTTTCTTTGCTTCATTCATAACAACACCATTTTTTTCATATATTGGATCTCAAGTGATAAACAGTGTTGAAAAAGTACCCTTCTCAAGTGCTATCAATCTGGTATAGTTAAAATACAATCAACAAGCTCTAATTAAAATAATAAAACATCATGGAAGTTTGGAAATCCAAGTCAGAAAGTCAGGGTCTTGATAAAAATATATGAAGGGCAAAGTTCCTTAGGACTTTCTGCAATGACACTGTACTTACTAGCAAAGTTTTGATGGATCACAAATTAGCCATGTTTTTTGGTGCTAGCTGAATATCGTTTTAAAAAATCTATCATTCTATGCACAACAGAAATTCCTACTAAAGCAAAAGGTAAAAATCAACATTGAAGATATGCCATATGACCCACGTGGAATTCATCGGCATCTTCTGATTTAGGCAGGAATTTCCCTGTGGAACCTCCTCTCTATTTCCAAATTCTTCGGGCAAAGAACTTTAAAATAGAAGACAAAACCAGTGAAGCCTGATACTCTGCTATAGCACTGCAGACAGGAGACCTGCAATAGAAGTCTGCCTATTAAATACAAAAACATTTGCATTTACCTACAAACAATGGTAGAGGTTTTACCTCCTTGTGTGTAACTCTCCAGTAGTCATCCTAACTCGCTCTGACTATCCTTAAAGATGAATTGGATGGTGACAGACTACAATCTCTTCTTGACATGATGTTGAGAGGAATCTTTTGAAAACCTGGAGAGTAAAAGTCTGAGAAAGTGGTGTTCTTTAGCCATACAACATAAATAGGTATTTCTTCTGAAGTTTTCAAGGCATTTTAGTCTACATATCAAATATAGCTAGGTAGAATTTTAAAAGCAGGAAGGCTAAGACTTCACGAGGCTACAGTTGAACATATTTCACTTACTCTGAAATTTCCTACAGTCATTAAGAGAAATGAAAAAGAAAAAAAAAATCAAACTTCTCCAAAGCATTAGAACTGATTCATTATCTTCAAAGCTGACCTTAAAAAGACGTCTCTTCTGATGGGAATTACAAAACCCACCACAAACTGGGCAAATGTGCAACAGGAATACTTCTAAAAGGATGTTGAGGGCAGGCAACAGCAACAGGATGAATTGTCCAGAGCAGAGAAAATGAGTTTAGTCTTAAAGGACATCAGTGGGCTCCGGTCTGGACAGCAGTTTCATATGAAACTGGTGACACTTATTAAGCCAAACCATGAGAAAAGGAGAAAAATGCAGTAGAGCTACTGAGCCCAGAGACCAAACAGATCAAAGACAGCTACTCCTTCAGAATAAAGACCTCATTATTTATTTTTTTTAAGTATAACTTCGCTCTCTGCTGTGATAGCTGTGTGAGTGTGTGACATGATAAATTTTGTCATGACCTAGATATAAATCAACCAAATGGGCAGAAAATGTCTCCGAGAAAGTAAAGACAGCAATTCTATCATTTCATGCCTATTGCCATAAAATACACACTGGGATCAGTGATGGGATGACAATGCCATGACTTCTTCAAGAGTTAAAGTAATTTCATTGCCTTTCATTCTACTTGTTTCTAAAGCTCTATAATGAAGACTCTGAAAAAAGCAAACTCCTCAGAAAGCTATTTCATGTCATTAAAGTTGTGTTCTGCTAACAGGTTCTCTTCAAAGAGAACACATAAACAGAACATGAAAATGTCATTCATTCAGTGTTGGAAATTGTTAAAACTGTGAGTCTGTCTCTTCCTAAACTTAGCTTAACTCAATTTATTCATACTACTGTTTTGTTTGTTGTTACTGTTTTTTCTCCCATTTTTTCCACAAGGGACAAAAGACCAAACAAAATAACATTCACAGTTTTAACTGCCTGGAACTAAACCAAAGCATATTTGGAGAACCTTGTGTAAAAGAGAGGAGATGGACTCTTAGTGAATATGAGTAGTGTTCACAGGATTTCTTTGTTCGAAGTTTATCAAACTGAGTATATGGCACACAATGAAAGCACAAGTAACAAGCACATGCTGGATGAAAGGCTATTTGGAAAGCACAATCAGAACCAAATCAGAAGCCATGGAGGAGTTAATTTTTGGCATTGGTATGAATTCTGAAACAGTATAAAAGATCAAAGAGAAGCTACTGACAGTTTGGAGTATGACATCTCCCCCCAAATATAACTGAGTGCCGGATGGACTCTTAACTCTTGGGCTTGGCATTAGATATTAGCCACAAATTATACCTCATGACTCATCAAGGCCAGAGACAGTCCAAATTATTATGCAAGAGAATGCCCACTTTGGTGGGAAATATTTTTAACACATAGATGTACTGAAAATCTTCCTGTTAAAAAAAAAAAAAAAAAAAAAGTTGGGCTATAGCTGATGAGCAATTTTCTTTTATATCTGTCAGCTTTTCAGATTATGAGCAGTGTTTTGTATTATAGCTAAGTGTAAAATGATTTGGTGACCCCATTTATTTGGATAATTCTTGAGGCTGATGTGGCTCAAATTCATGGAACTAATTTGTCTGGATAACAGCTTTACAAAGGTTCATAAAAGTCTAGACATTTTCACTGTGGGAAAAAAAAGATGCACAGTCACTTTTATACAAACTTTAAAAATAATATCCCGCAGTCATCCTTTCATATTGCAAATTGTACTTCTAAAGTCAACAGCAGATAAACTAAAGCAGTTGAAAGTAGCTTTGTTTGTACAACACTGGAAGGTATAAAGGAGATGGAAACAGCCTTTGATTGAATAATTTTGCAAGAAAATGACACACTAAAGAAAAAGATTGGTTATCTTTGCTGTTATAGCCTCCACACAATGTAATTTTTAAGGTAATTTAAATTTTATTTAATAATAATATGATTAAAAAGTAAGCTACTTCCCAAAGAAATAGTTAACCATAGAATTTCCTAATCAAGCTGACTGGCATTTCGGAAGAAGACCAGTAAAATCCATGAGAACTTTGAGCAGTTTCTAGTAGCCTAGCACAGTTTGACTAACCAGAGAAAGAAGAAAAAAAGAGGAAAGGGAAGAAACAAACATTGCAGTTTTACATCACTCTCCCTCACTATAACTACAATTTTAGCTTAGAATTAGGTTTTAAAACTTAGCTCCAATGTACTTTGGCCTTACTCCATTCTGGTCTGCCAAACTATGTTCCAAAACTGGTTTAACTGGAACCAGGTTCAAACATTGCTGCCAAGCTGTTTTAGCTCCAGAACAGGAGGGGAAGGAAGAGTCAGCATTTATTTCTTTATAAAAGAAAAATAAAATAATTCTTTATCTTTGTTCCAGAAATTCAAACAGTTATGTATAATCAAAAAGACTGAAATCCCTTCAAAATTAAGGGCTTTGTTATAAAAGCATTTGAATTTACTACGGATTGCAGCCACATGGCAAAATTATTTCCATAGAGTCCTAGTGAGTGAAACAAAATGCTTTTCAGCTGTGCTAAGATAAAAATTATCTCTGCAATTATTCATACTGCAGTAACACCCAGCTCAGAATAAAGACATATCCAAGCACTAAATCCAGGTAAAAAATCAATAATATTAGAAAAGCAGAGCTAAACCAACCAAATACAAATAAAGTGTGTGGGGTGGTGGGTTCATCTGTCTTCCTACTCATGTACAATCAATTTTCCTGACTCTGTCAAATCACCAAGAAGCTCCAGTGTAGCCATTGCTGCTCATACCTTCAAACTAGAAAAGAAACAGTTTGCAAAGTACATCTTTCAAACACAGTTCAGTTGATTCAGAAATTGTTTTTTTTCACCTCACAATTCAAGCTTGGCTGGCTGCTTCCTGCAGAATTACTTTTTCAATAGTCAACTGTTTGCCCAAGTGGAATTCAATAGGATTTCTCCCTGCTTAAATTCTTATATCCAGGTCTCTTTCTTGTTTCTTAGGTTATGCAGATTCAATATTTTCCATTACACAGCAAATGCAACTCTTTCAATCGCTGTCTTTCCACTTGCCTCTTTTTGGCAAAGCTCCATCTGCTGAAGAACCACAGTCAGTCTGGAATAAGAAATTCCCCTCTTAGGGTGCTAAATTTCACAAGAGCATACGTGCACACGAAGAACAGTCCAGTAAAAGAGTTTTTAGATGACTTATACTTCATGATGTCATACTTAGCCCAGTTTTCATGGATTACTGCCAAGGCAGATACAGATAGGTAATGAAATGGTGATAGATTCTTTCTGACTGTTACCACCAACGGAGTGAATGCATCAGTTTCAGAGCTCAGAGAGCAACAGTGGGACCTGCTTGGTTCAGGACTAGCTGCAGAACTGTCACCTAAGCAAGTTTTGAAATGGAATAAGAAAGAGAGGTATATACGACAACTGAAACCACATAGATAGCACAGTCAGTGCAACAATCTGCTGAAGCATGTATAGGCAGAGACAAGTCACCCTTGGTATATTTACATAGTCATTTTTGTTTAGGTCAGATGCATATTTTCAAAGCTGTTCTTCCAGTCACCCTGACCATTCAATGTGCTTTGGTACACTCCATGGGGCAATGCTGAACCATCCTTTTGGACGAGAGGAAATTTGAATATGTGTGCCAGAACAGTATCTAAAATACTCTAGCTGCTAATGGAAATTCAGTCCTTGGAACCAGACAAAAGCTAAGCTGAAGTCCTCTCAGTTCTCCTACACATACCAGAGCACAAGTGGTGCTGTCAGTGAATCCACAGCACCATAAGTTTTGTTCTATAGCTTCATTCCTGCAGAGCAGCCCCAGTTGTTGATGCAGACACTGCCACTGCATACAGATAACAGTGAATCCTCAACTGGGAAGGCTGCAGGCTGGTCTGCCAACCTGAATGCAAAGGTGCTTACCAGACAGCTAAATTCTGCACTGCCGCTGCTGCATCGACAGTTACTGCATCATTTGAACTAACACTTCAAGTTGGCATTTCTGCCAAAATAAGTGGTGTACCCTGACTGCATGTTTGCTCCTGCCTTCTTCCCTTGGGCCAACATAAACATTTCTGTGGCTGCAAAGTGAATTAACCTGGGGAGTAGAGCCACAGTAATACTGAGTAGGTACAAAGAAGTTGCCAGTTTTGTCCCAGATTAGTTTCCTGATAAAGTTCACTACAGAGCTGCACAAGTTCTTGTACCAGCATTATGGCAGAAGGATAAACTGCTGTAGGCAAGTGGAATTGCTTCTTTCGGTGGCCATGCCAGCTGGAACATTTGTCAAATGACAGACTTAAAATACAACTCCTTTTTGCGGCAACCACAACTCTGATTAAGGACAAGTTTATTCTCAAGCAATGCAGAGCTGTCAGGCAAGCTAAGAACTTGTAAAGATCACAACAATCTGAATGGCAAGATTAAAGTCTAGAATATTACGCTGCAGCAGTGTTGATGATAAATGACTCATAATAATGCATCCAATCTGATCCCTTCACTGGCAGAAACACTTACAAAGGACAAATTCATTTTGAGTGAACTTGGACAGGCCAGTTGTTCAGTATGGAGCATTATTGGTACAAGATAGGGAAATAGAGATATTTAGAGAATAGAATACCAGTTATAAAAGTTAATTTAAGCATTATTCCATTCCATGTTCTGTGTAATGAACGGAACACCACACCCTACCCCCTGATGTGGCATTCAGTGTCTGCTGGGAATGCCAAATGAATGGCTGACTCCAAGTTACTTGACCCGAAAGTCAAAAAGTATAATGAGGCTTCTACAGAAATTATATAGATACTATTAGTTCTGCTTTACTTCTAAGAAAATATTTTTCAAGTTCTATTTCAGTGTGAACTGTAAGAAAAAGCAGCTGATAAAGATGAGACCACAGAAGCTGCATTGGCATAGGAAAAGTTTATTTACTTAAGTCTTCAGTTACCACAGATGTGTTCTCAGTTTTTGGAGGATACTGTTGTGAAAGCTCATCCCCACCATGTGCTGAAATTGTTTTGACACATGAACTTGGAATTCAGGTAGGAGTTACTGCTGGACTCTAGGGCTTCTTTATCTAAATCAATACTAAGCAGACTTCTCCCACTTCCCTTTTGAAATAAATTTCATACTGGTAACTGTCCACCTGGTTCAAAGGGCTTACCATATGGCTTTTATTACACATTATATGTTTCAGTATAGCAAACGGGCTGCAGCAGGTATCCAGGCAGCATCTCTCCTATCATCCAAAATCAAACTAGCATTCCGTACAAGCATGAAGTCACACATGAAACAGTCACACACTCATCCTTGTACAAAAACAGTCCTTTAGTCGTTCTTTGGATTGTTTGGTCTTTGGATGCTGACTTGCTTGCCAACTTAAAATTCACTGCAGAAAACCAACAAACAAACCTCACTCTCTATCAGCCAGGATCTATTTGTAAATATCTCCAACATTACATTTCTAAATTCCCATAGTCTATAACACAATGAAATGCTGTCATATTGTCTTCACCAGTGAGCAGGATCCAGAAGTGGCTGAAGGTTCAGACATGCTTTCTTCATTCAGGTCTTCAATAAAACATACAAGGAATGAAGGAACCTCTCCAAATGATCAAATCAATACCAAAGGCCAGCAAAACAACCCATGCAATATGGGAGCAACATTTGTGTGATTTCCATTCTTCACTGCTTAGGATGGTCAGCTGCTCCTCACTATGCAGCCTGGTGTGGGATCATGTTCTGAAACATCAATCTGAACATGTGGTATACACTGCTTTATATTTTGCAACCCTGAGTGCAATTTTAACACTAGTATTTTACTCTTAATCTGAAGCATATCCTGCTTCTCCATTTCTCAGAGAGTCATAAAATAACCAAGCTTCACCTCTTCGGGAAATAAAACATGTTTCTTTAAATGCTTCCTACCTCAGAGTCCAGGCTCAAAAAATTATGTTTCTGTTCTGCCCAGTAATTTACCTAATTTACTAGCAATGCTGAACCAAGCCAAATAAATTTCAGAAGAGTCACAAAAAATGCTAATGTTAAGGACTGTAGTATTTCTGCAGGGGCAATCCAACCTTCCTCCTCCTGGGCCTAAGGAGTACAAAACTGTAGAAAAATCGTCAGTCTTATGTAAGTTCTGTGCAGTTCCCCATCCAGGCAGACAATTTCTATAGCCTATTCAATTCATAGATTTATTTCCCAAATGGAGTTTTGTGGAGGTTTTGTTGTTCCTGAAAGCCTGTTTGCTAAATTTGCTAAGAGAAATGTAAAAGTTCTCCACTTACAAGTCAGAAGCCATGCTAGTTGTTTATGCCAATGCCACTTCACAGAAGTAGCACTGTGAATAAAGTTGCTGTATGCCACTGTTTCAGGTCTTCCTTCAGCCTTTGGATGAACTTTCCAAGGAGACGGTTTACCATCAGAGAATATTCTAAGTACAGCCCTGGCAAGTTTGTCTCCCTAGAAAACAGATGCTCCACCAGCTACTACAATTTTCTCTTTTGACTCAGATGACCTGTTTTCAAGGATTTGAAATCTCCTTCAGCAAGGCAGAGAAATTCAGTGTTGCCTGTCTCACATAACTTGCTGTGAATTTACCGAGTCCTGTTTCCCTAAACATAGTGGGAGTCAAAGTACAAGGAGTGACCTTCTTTACTTACAGTTCCAGGATTCTTTTCAGTCACCACTTCCAACCCCAAGCTGTCCCTCTGGGGAACATTATGAGCACCATTCACAACATTCTGTGTTTCTGCTGCCTTTATGCCATTTGCAAACAGTTGCAATTAAACAAGCTCACTGTTGGACCATGTGCTATAAACAATGCTTGTTATCAAATCCTTAGAAGCCATATGGAACATTGAAATCCACACTGTTATTATATATACTTCAGCCACGCTAAAATACTGGATTTCACTGTTCCCTGATTTAGATGAAAGCGAGATACTTTAATCCCCACTCCCCACCTCCTATAGGAGTAATTCGTACCAATCATGACACGATTGTTTGGACAAATATACTGTAATATTTCATGTTTTCATAAACAGGCACAAGAAAATAATTTTAAAGAAATCTGATAGGTTATAGTAGCCTACTAATAAATCTAAATCAGACTTGAGAGTGTTTGGGGAGGGGATTGGAGAAGAAGAGGGATGCTTTGCAACTTCGGTAATTTCACTGGTTCCTGTGGAAATATTTCCTATTTACAATGCAAAACAGGGATCAGAATCAGGTCAAATATGCAGTAATGGAACTACAGTTACAGTACAAATGTAGCAGATGCAAAGGAGGAGCTATCCAAAATCCTTCATTAAAAAAATACAGTTTCACATACAAGTCATTTTATCAAGCAGTCTAAAATAGCATTGGCAAAAGTGCACTTGGGAAGTGATATCTTCTTGATTAATTTTTTTTTTTTCCTTTCTTTAGCTCTTTTCCAAAGGAATGAGACTATGGAACTGAAGTGTACAGGAGTTCCTATGTTGCAGGAAAAGTATGATGCTAAATGCCCAAACTTACTTCAAAAGTGTAAGTGATAATATGCTCCCAAGTCCAAAGCTTTGCAATTAATGCTTTCTCCAGTAGGAAAAAAAAAAAAAAAAAAGATGGTGGCCTAAAACGAAGGAAAGACAAAAATCAGAGAGGATGAGAGAAATTACTGTTTTACAGATATGTGGAATATATTCAATAGTTTCTTCCAATGCTGGTACAATTTCAGCAGCTGATACTGCTAATTCTATTCTCTCTTCTGTGTCCATCCCTTAGTTGTGCCTGCAGAGCCATGTGAATGGCCATGTGATAAACTGGAACAGGGAACTGATCCTTAATCAAAGGTATCTCAAGGAAAAAAATGAATTAGTTTCCTAATCCAGCTCATTGCACAGTACCACAAACAGCTGTGCAGGCATGGAGGGATAGTTACTGAAGCAGGAAGAAGAGACAGCAGCCTGGAGCACAACAGAAAAGTCGCTTACGCTGACGCAGCTTCAGAAAGAACCGCACGAACTATACGTATGAGACCATCCAGACTAAGAAAGCTATTTGTTTCACAGAGAATAGTGGAAATGTTTTAACTAGTTAGAATGAAACAGTGTAAACATTCACTTTACAAAATCAGAAAGCTGACTTAATTTACTGTGTGTGGATAAAAATGCAACATCAACAGTATTTTACTGCAAATTCTGCTCTTTTTGCATCTGGTTCATTGAACTAAGTGCAACCCATCTGTTACCACATAGGACAGAAAAACAGTCAAATAGAAAAAAAAAAATCTTATTTAATACAAATCCAAAATTATTTGCTTAGACAACTAATGAAGTGAAGTATATAGGCAATTAAACACCATAGCAGGCTTTACAGAGTACTACGAAATTGCAGGAAGGTTTACAGAAGTTTATATCTGGGACAATTAAGAATACAAAATGGGTCTATTAAGTCTGACATTGAAACTAATTGCCTCAGAATAAGGCACATGCATGTAACAAATGTAAATGGTCTAATAAAATATTTCTAATAGTTGGACATTGCATGGGAGACTGCAAACAATTCTGGAGTGGATACCCAGAAGCACTGTCCCACTAAGGAATAAATGTTGAAACAATTAGAAAAGATTCCCTTCCTTTAGGGAAAGTATGTTACAGGGATGATTTTTCCCTCTCAGATAGTTTCTTGTCTCCCTGCCGTACAAAAATCAGACAGTGACAACCTCACTGCTGTAAGACAGTCATTCTACCAGAACACCTCATAGCAAGTGCTCACTTGATACCACGTGGCTTTTCTCATATGACCATCTACTTTTTAATTCCTGAAAACTTTTTAAAATTCTCTTAAAAATCTATAGGAGTCTCAGCGATAGTTTGTTGATGTCATTCCTACAAACAGATCATACCAGTTCAGAGGTTGGATGTTAAGAAGGTAACAGGCAAAGCTAAGCAATACCAAGCAGAGGTGGAGAAATGAGCAAAAAGCAAGATGGGTAGGAAAGTCATATATGAAAATCATATTGTGATTGGCAGAGCTACAGTAAAACTAAACTATCAAATCAAAATGTATGATTTTGGGGAGTATGTGTGTGTTTGGGGAAGGCAGTGGAAAATCACAGGTTAGTCTTCATGATGATCTATCTTAACCTAAAGCATCTGTGAACTCAAGCTCTGATGTGACTGTCATGCACTTCAGAAAAATAAAACTATTATTATTATTGCTGTTGTTGCTAAATAGGCAAGCAAGATCTAGCTCTAATGCTGTATTCCTTTTAGTTTAAAAAGATAATAAAATATATTTGACAAAGAAAGAAGAAGGGAACATTAATTGTGAAGTCACAACACTTTCCTTATTGGAAAACATATTAACGAATAACTCATTCCTGCATAAGTATGCACTGAAATATTTAATTTTTTTGTCCTCTGTGGGATTGCTCTAACCTATTTATTTTATCATCAAGGAATTTTCTGCTAGCAAGTCAGCAAGAGTAAAACCAAAGACCGCAAATTATTCTCTTCTTCTTAATGTTCTGAGAATATGTGAACAAGCCAGCACTGAATGATTTACTTACAACACATGTTTAGTTTTTATGCAAGACAGAAAATAATGCAGACCTGATACACTTCATAACCTAAGTTCTATGCAGCACAAGAATTTGTGCAAAATGTGCCCGAAAACCTGAAGATCTCAGGGGTTATTGGTCTACCATGTGCCTTGAACAAATCTGTTCAAACTCTAGGGACCAAACACCATGTGAATCACCATTGCTTCCCTATGCAGCATCTGATCTTCACCTACCACTGCTACAGAAAACAAACAACCACAGAGAACCTCATAATATTATTTTTTGCCACATAACTGACATCATTTTGCCACCATTCAAGACTTCATATGCCTCGAAAGGTCTTCCAGATACAATGATCTCTTTTTTTTTTCTAGATGTTTTGTTGCAGCAAACATGCGTTTCCCTGAGCGGAAAACAGAGAGCTTGGGAATGGGAATCTCAGCTAAATATTATTAATATTCTTAAGTTCCACTCAGTCATTTATACCCGAAGAAGAGTCTGACTAGATGTGCTAGACTTGGTTTGGGGCATTTGGAAAACCAGCAAGGATGTTGACTTTACTTTCTGTCAGGTATTTAGATCTTTCACATAATGGACACATGACAAGAATACGTTTGGCTCTGGACAAGATAGAAGAGAGAAAAATACAAACACTGGGAGAAGGCAGTTACGGTCCTTAGGAAAAACAACGTCATAAATCTATTTCCAAACATGGTTTTAGCTCCAGCGTGGTCAGGGTATGGGGCTGTAGGCAGAGTTTGTTTGTTTACAACAGCACAATAATCTACACACCATCAAGTTACTCCACATGAACTGATGTAAACATGAAGAGTAGCAGACTGTACTGTGCTAAAAAACAGGCTGGGAAATGGGAAAGAGATCCCTGTGAGAACACAAGGAACAGCAACTCACCTTTGAGGCTTCTTTAGGAGTCAAAGTACTCTATGAAGTAGCTTGAAAAGATAATTTAATCTTTATTCATAGTAACTATGTGGGCCAATTCAGAATGGGGCACAGAGTTAAACTATCAGAAAGGATAAGATACACTTCAAGGGATGGCAAGTACAGGTACAAAGGTCACCTTAAAACAGTGAAAACCCTGAAGCAGGCTTATTAGATACAATTGTGGTCTCCTCATAGATGGTATTTTAAGAAGTACTAATTTCAACTTCTCTGGACTTTTCCATCTGACAGTGAATATTACAACTGCAAATTTTATGGAATTTCTGACAAAGCACTATGTACTTGGTAACTTTGTATAACTGAATTTTATACTGAATCTTTTTATTGACCTGGTTCTAGATGACCACAATTTTTCTCTCATTACTTTGTCAGCATAGCAATTTATCCAGTGATAATTCATGCCTTATTGACAATTTTTTTTGAAAAACAAATTCATAGATATAAGAGGCACCTTCTACAAACACTCCTGAAGGAATCCCTCTGCTCGGGACTTGCCTCTTCACACAGGAGGAGACCTTCACACAGGAGGAGACCTCACTACACCTGCAGAACAGCCCCTCCTTATGGTAACCTCCCAAGGCCTCTCCTTGAGTCTATATAAAGAAAGAGGGTGGACACAGTTTGGTAAGCAGTGCATAGTTGTAATGCATCCAGATTTTCTAGAAACATATCACTGAGGGAAAACAAGAGCAGCAGAACATATAAATTACCATGTACCTATTATTGCAAAAATGTGTAAGAATTTTTGCTGGCCTACAATTTCCACACAACAAACCTGATGCTTCATGGTGAATACTTCTTCAGCACTAACCTTACAAATTCTCCCTCTCTTTGAATCCTTGCAGCAGAACAGACCAATTAAATTTTGCAACTGACTGCATTCAAATACTTACTGTTAGCTTTAAACCTTAAAACAAGTTAGACTATCATTACAAGGATCAAAATAATTGCCTAGTCATCTAAACTACTGCTTCTAAAAAGCACACTGAAGCACTGTACCTTTGAAAAGAACCACACATTCATGCTAATTCTATATATCCACAAGCTTTTTCATCTAATTCAGAGTGATGAAAGTATTTCATGGCAAGTCACATCCCATTATTTTCTCTCAACTGCATAATAGTCCAAAAACATTCAAGGACAGAATAAAATCCATTTTACACTAAATCACTCATAAACAGTGAATTCAAAGGAGTTAATTTACGTCCTCATGGGAGTAATCAGATATTTTCACAATATCCAAATGTTATATTTTCCTTAATGAATATGGAGATGTTTCTCAATCTAAGGAAACTAAGAGGACAATAAATAATCCCTTCCAAATTCCATTTCATTTATAATTTATTCTATAGCCACAATGAGCATGGTACTGCACAAACAAAATGAACACAATCACTTTCCCATCTTGTCAAACAGCTTGCAATCAAACTCCAGACAAAGAACTAATTAACCTCAAACAAAATGAGCAAGGACCAGGGATTAGCTACATGAATTCAGATTAGCTACATGAATTTACACAACTGTAGAACAGGTTATCCACATCATTTACTGTTTTCACAGTAAAGGAAATGAAGACTAGATTGCATTAAATCCAACTCCCTCCCTCCAAAAAGAGTCATATAAAGAAGAATGTTCTTTAAAGTAAAAATAAGTTTATTCCATACATTTATTAAAAAATTCACTTTATTCCAGAAAGCAAAATCATGGGTGAAGTTGTATATTAAACATGGAAGACGATAGTAAAGTCTGGCAAAATCTCTTGGTACAGTTTGTTTTTAGCTTCAGTCCAGTCTCAACTGACAAATACTTCCTAGTTAAGTTTCCTGCAGAAGATCTACAAAGAAAATTTCTTTATTTGTATTTTGTCAGTGGACACCTATCTACATTTTGTGACCTTACTACAGCAGATAAACTAGTGCTCACCAAAATTCCAGTAACCAGTGCAATTGGATGAGTCTAATCAAAGACTGTCCCTTTCTTGTAGTACATCTGGCAAAATAATATTCAGAAATGAGGTACTTCAGTGATGAGAACCATGCAAGCCTTCTAAAAACTGATGGTACCATCACAGAGGCAAATCTACGCTGCCATTAGTGATACAGGAAACTACAGCATAACACTGAATCACTGACTCAGCCTGTTCCAATTACTTATCAGAAGCAGCAGCTGTTGTGTGCGCTCTGCTGTACTTCTGATGAGTTATCATAGGGTCACCAAACATCACCTTTCTCTAGTAACTGCACAGAGGTTTTATAGGTCACACACATTAACTACTGAGGGTGATAGGAAAGGTAATGGAAAAAGTGAGATGGAAGAAGAACTGGAGCCTGTGACCAAGCATGAAAATAATGTGTTGGCTTATAGATGATTGTTTCCCCCATTTTTTTTCCTGCATGGCTGGTCTACTTCTACTTCTCAGGTGTATGCAGCCATTCAGTCACTAAAAAGAGATTCTAGCCTTCCAAAATAAATTTGATAAGTCATTCTATGTCCTGTATTCTTAAGTAAACTAGTTTTAGATAACGTCATGCTGTCTCTAGAAGCGATAACCCAAACTAGAATAGCTAGCTGTTATCAGAGCTGTGGTGTCCTTCCCATTGCTATTCCATACCAATCAAAAGTTCATTGCTCTCTGAGCTACACTTTGAGAGGATAGATCTTTCTTTGGGATTCTAACTTTATGGTACGTGAATGGATATATACTTTATTTGTGAAGGCCCTTGTTATTAACTACATTAATATTCTAGTCTAGTTAAATGCTTAGTTCTTTGAAACCTATGTTGAGGGTGTGCGTACTCATATACACAACCATCACACATACATGGGAGTCTATGCAGTCTAGGACAAATCTATTAAGATTTGTCCACAGTAAAGAAAGGCCACAGTAAAGAAAGCATAGATATGACAGTTGTCTATGTATGCTATTCCAGTAGCACCTCTAAATTGCAACAACCAGCCATTAGACTATCAACGTTTTAGACTGTCACAACCTGCCCTCCCTCATTTCTACAGGGGTTCATGGCCAAGTGAGACTGATGGAACTAAAGATATGCATGTACAGTGTTGCTGCAGATCATATCTTGACATTAAGAGATCTGCAACAATCATCTTGCAAGCAGAACGCTTTATTCGAAGTAATGGCACACTTTGTCTCCAGCTGTGTAGAGCAAGGTGGCCTGAGCTAACTGCTCATCCTATGGTCAAGCACACGCAACACATTTCTCCATCAGTATCCTACATACATTCAGAAGTCTCTTATTCCACATATATATGCAAGCCTATGAAGGAACTTGTGAAGACGATGACAACATTCAGTGCATTTCTAAATGATCTTCCCCTTGGAGTACGTCCACTCAGATAAATTACAATTTTGAGATCGGGCAAGATAATATTGTAATCTTGGATGACGGTCAGCTATGACTAAACTTAGGAATCCCAGAAGCCACTGTTACTAGTGACCTTTATAACTCTCCCTGGAGTTGTAGTGGCAGATTACTTACACAAATGCTTTTCCCAGCAACAAGGAGAACACGTTCGTCATTTTCTGAAAGCTAAACCGTTTGCTTCCAACAGCCCTGTCCCTTTACTTACCAATACTAAATTGTTCAGCTACTAAAACAGTGGAATGAGAATGACTCTTAACTCAACTGGACAATGCACAGGTTGAAGAATCAACAAGACCGAGGATCAGAATTGTATTGTGATGCTGCTGGATCAAAGACAACGTGACAAAAAGCAGAGGTGTCATGAAGGCAGGCACTTTCAGATACATGAGAACTCTTAGACACAGAAACATGACTCCAAGTATTTTTACAGACTTTTTAATAATTTCATCAGCATATAAAATCTTTTTAAATATCTTAGCATGTAAAAAGCTAATGTGAATACATTAAGTTCTGCTTTAAAGTCACAAATATGTGTACAAATGGCTTTGCAAACTGTTTTCTACACCTGACTAAGTGGCATTAATAGATCACTAACTTCCTGGGAAGTACATGAGTCAAGAAGGGAAAAGCAATGGCAGAAAATTGCTCATTCTAGTATCAAAAATAAGTCAAAGACAGGACTGGTACCTACAATGCACACTATAAGAGAGAATTCTAGTTTAAAGCAGGACAACAGGAAAAACCAGAAAATCATGTCATGCTTTGTTGTGGGATTGGTTTTTTGTGTGTTTGTGTGATATGACACCTGCATCAGGATGGACAGATGCCAAAATATCTGTAGAACCCACACAGGTGAAGATGATCAAAAGGTGTATGACTAAAGCTGAGACAACTTTATGCTTTTATAACCTCTATGACAATTTAGGAAGTGAGATTGAGCTTAAGCTCCTTTTTGATCAATTGCAGTCTTTCCCCTTCATTGGCTTCTGTCTTAAACATGGAATTCACTGCCAAGTGAAGAAAAATCTGTCAAGGCATAAAAGGAGGAACTAAATCTTCGCGGTACCTTTCAATACATCTCATTTTGCAATGAACACATCACAACTTTTCTGTTACTCTGCAGTGCATTTTCAAGCAAGCTAAAAACCACATTGACTTAAGCTGATGTGTGGCTTTTCCCCAGTTACAGAGTTAATCTCTGTCCTGTTCCTTGTCCCTAGACATCTAAAATTAAGTTTCACATCTTTTCACTTAATATACATGGGTTTTTTTCAATTATCCTAGAGTAATTCTAAATTACTGGATATTTGTATTCAACATACTTACCCAGGAGCTCTGTCTGGGTTTAGTCACAGTAACAGCCATCTGCAACCACAGATATACAAACAGAAGCCTCCTCCTTCAAAACACATTGTTGCCAGAACACTTAGAAAGTGAAAAAGTATGTTTTAAATTTTTTAAATTATTATTCTCCATTTATCTTACCTCTCTTTTTGTTCTCACTGCCACATATTATGCCAGCATATTCATATAGTAAATATCTCCATAAAGCAGCTAATAACTGGCATTAATACCTTAACACGCTGACTCCAAATTCATTGTCATCCTTAAATACCTTGTTAACTAGAACCTTTCACCTAAAGAAAGTCAGAATTATGTATAGACAGGTTGAAAATATGCTAAATACATTAATTTATTAAGAAAATAGAAACTGATTTTGACTTACTGCATAAGTGTGTACAAAGCTAGAAGCAGCTATATATTCACACATCTTATGAAGTACATTTTTACTGAACTCAAAACCCTTGGTCAGACCATTTATGCATGCACACACTAATCACCATACTGACTTTTGGGATCAGAACTTTGTTGCATTAAAACTTCACAAAATGCCAGTCTTCATCCAAGTCTGAAGCATCAAAAGTTGTATTATTAGTAACATCAGTTAGACAGTTAGATTACTCCAGATCAGTTAGATTACTCCATGGTTGGATAATCTTCATCACAACACAGGGAAAAAGACTAAAAATGCATGTAATTCACACAAAAAATCACCACACCTTTCAAAGGATACTACAGCTACCTATGTCTCTCTGGGGTTGTTTTATTCCTGTCCCAATTTGCATCAGAGCCCAGTGGGGTTTAAAAGAATTGTGTGGACAAGTGCAGTATCAAATGGAATCAAGAGCAGCAATGGACATCTGCTTACAGTAGGCACCATGTCTTTTTCTGACTACATAATACATTCTAGATGTCAATAAAAACAAATTTAGTTCTTGTATATGCCTTATGCCTATTTTTACTCAATGTTTTAATGCCATTCTGTAACACAAACCAGAACTCAGAACATTTTCCATACTGTGTAATCCAAACTCTAATCCAAGATCCACTGTGTACTGAAGCTGTACAATGTCTACATGATCGTTTCATAGGATTTGTTTTCTTTCTAGCATAAACAAACTACCATCAGCTTATTTCAATATATACAAGTTTTGTATACCATGATCCCTTGTCTTACATTCCCTAACTCTGAAACATCTGAATGCCTCTCAATGCATTTGTTTTGCTTTTAATTAGGACAAAGACAAAAAGAAATATGTTTGAAAGCTTTTAAAATAAATACATGTTAGGTATTAATACACTTGAAGCAGAGGGTGGGCTTAGAGGAGTTCTTTTCACAGCTTGGGCCAAACTTCAGGAAACTTCTGTCCCTTTCACAGGTAAGTTACTTCTGCTGGAATGATGTGTTAAGCATTGACATAACAATCAGCAGAAACTACATTCCTTGTCAGCACCAAGTGGTGTGATATCTCCCCCTCTCCCAAAACTAATTTAGTTCATCTGAATTTATGAAGTTCACCCAGATGCAAAACTTGCATCAGATCCATAACACTCTATCATGCAATTGTTATCATAAATCTCAGATGATTAGCAATTTTTTTAAATGAATGATTTTGTTCTGCCGTTTCAGATATGTTAAATTTTAAATAATATTTTATTGGACTAGCTTTCTCCAGCTGCCAGTAGCATTACACATTGAATGACATATCCTTCAAACACATTTCTATATTTAAACAGGCAAAGTTGGCAGAAGGGAAGAATCTTACATTTCCTAAAATTACTTTACAAGAGTTTGGGACCTGCACCCACTTCGTGCTCTCCACTGATGCATGATTTCCTCGGCTTCTTAAAAGGCACTGAAGAACTGAGGCAGCATTGCCATTCTGTGCTTTGATTCAGTAAAAACCTGCACGAATAGGACCTCCAAGTAAAGTCAGCGCTTGAGAGAGCTTGTCGGAAAGCCGGTGGGGCAATTTCACCCACCCACGCCTCCAAACCTTTACAATAGCAGCAGGTGCTACCCCACGACCAGAACATAAGGTCCCCACACTTCTCGCCTCTCGCTCTTCCCTTTTGCCCGGCACCCACTCGTGCCTCTGCCCGCTGGCACCCGAACCCCCTCCCTGTCCCCGGCTTCAGCAGCCGAGCGCTGGCGTGGACGGAGACCCGGGGCAGGAGGGAAAAGCCAGAGCCGTTTTCCCCACGGTGGGCTTGAAAGGCCGGGAGAAAAGCCTCCCTTCCCGATCAAGTCACCTGGCACTGAGTATAACTCCTCGCAGCCCCCCTCGGAAGAGAGGGGGTCCAGAGCCCCTTCAGCCGCACCCCGGGGCCTCTCGCCTGGCTCGGACGTTAGTGGAGACCCAAGCAAGGGAGCCCGGCAGCGGCGCTTCCCCAAGCCCTCTCCCACCCGTCCCCGAGGAAGGGAAAGGCAGGAGACGGGTACCGCTTACGGAGCCGGGTCAGGCTGCGGGGAGATGCTGTGGCAGCGTCGGGTCTCTCTCAGCGGCAAAAGCTGGGGCGCTCCTCCCTTCAGGAAGCCCCCATGCCCGGCCTTCCCACACGTGCGGGGCCGGCAAACTCCACCCCGCACCGCCGATCCCCTTTCCGCCCTCCACTCGGGAGCCAGGCCACCCCCCCGGGGCTGGCGCGGTGGCGCAGCTCGGGACGGGAGTGTTCCCTGGAAGGTCGGACCGTGCTTCCCGCTGTGTCCCTCGGGGAAGGGAGGCCGGGCAGCCCTGAACCCGCGGCCGGTAAGAGGCTCACCCCCGAGGCTGTTACGGAGCACCCGGCACCTCCTAACGGCCGAGGAGCGACCGTTAAAGTCTCACCCACGACTCTCTCCTATTTCCCATTGCCAACAACCACCGGGGGTTTCTAACCTAGTTTTGCCCCGGGTGCTTTGAAGTTCTGCGTGTGAACAACACCCGTGGAGGGTCCATGATCGGCCATCAGAAAACGTTTTCCACGCAGCTTCAGATAGGTGAGCGGATGTATGGATGGATGGATGGGTGGGTGGGTGGATGGATGGATGGATGGATGCCTCCTCTGGCCTTGCATTAAGAGTTGGGAGGAAGGGCTGCTCCAGAGCTGACTGCCTTTGAATTGCCTTTTATCACTTGCTGGATGTATTTTGCAGAGCAGCTCTCAGGTGCATGTGGTGGGATGTCATGTCATGTGCTGCTCTGCATGGGATTTCATGGTGAAAGTCCAGGGAGGGGTGGGAACAAAGGAGAAAGAGATCCTGCATCTGTTCTAGCAGCTAATGCTTCAGAAGTTGCTTTTGGGAATACATCATAGATAAAATCTGTCAGGGAGAAGCAAAACATGCCACAGGATGGGATGCAGCACCAGCCCATCACATGTATGATGCCGTGCTTTTCGTTCCACTGTTGTCAATTAACTTAATAAACTGCCTCTTCCTATGAGCCTTGTCATGTTTATTTGAGACACCTGGGGCTTGGCATCTCTATCTGCCCACAGGTTGGAGAGTTTTTGTTCCTCTCTCTCCTTCAGCCTAAATAATTAAAATCATTCTCCTGAGCCAGATCTCTTAAAAAACTCATTTTAAGGCTAAGAATAGTCTTAGGCTAAGAATAGCTAATGCTAAGAATAACTAAGAATTAAGAGTAGCCAGAATAAATCTTATGATCATCATCTTTTATTTTCCCTGCATATTTTTTTATGCATCTAAGTCCTTCCCTTTCAATACTATAATCTGAATACATCAAATCTTTTTAATACCTTTAAAAATGTTGCCTGTGGAACTGCTCTTCTCCAATATTCTGTCACCATGTATGGTGTGTGTGTGCATATACACCTGCATACATACGTTATATATACTTGTACACACATACATATATCCCTGCTCTAGGCTTTAAGAAAACAGAGGTTGTTCCATGAACACCACAACTAATAATAAAACTGACTTGTGAAAAAGAAAATTTCATTGTCTTTGAGTTTTTATGTGACATCTTTAACTCTTTTGCCTAGATCACAACTTTACAACATTTTTTTTATTATGAAACCCATACCTTGTGCTATGAATGGATCACATACAACTAACATTTCACTGCTGGGATAATGTCTTATGTAAACTTCCATGAACAAGCCTTCAGATTTGCTTCAGGTAATATTTGAAAAGAACCAGCAACCAGATATCATCACCAGCTATCCCCAGTTCAACCTAGTTACCTAGCTTACATTTCACAAAACATAAAGCCAACAAACTTCCATAAAGTCTTTATACCAGCCCTACAAGTGCTCCTACCCACTCCACATCCATGTGATTCCCTGAAGAGACTAATGCCACGTTCTGTTAAGGATGCAGGCAAAGCTTGTGAAAGTCTGGACCATTTTCAACACCCCAGACCTACTTTGAAATGTTGACAGATCCATAACTGCTTTTCTAAAAATGAACAGTGTCCTGCACAGACACAGCTTTCCTTTTCTTCATCAGAAAGTCTTCTCCTGCTGGCTGCAGCCAAGTTAAAGTGCCTGCTTTTGGAATAGTTCCCATTTTGAAAGACTTAAACTCCGTTTATCACTAGACACTTGTAAATGCATCAATTCTGATTCAAAAGTTTAGTATGTACTAATGTATCCTGTAATTAAAGTAAATAGCAGTGACTCCAGTTTGCTGGTCTTGCAGCCTCAGAAGGAATGTGTGTGTTCTACAGTCAAATGTGCAACTGCAGCTCACAAACATGCTCAGAGTTACAGTCTAGTTTTAAACCAGCTAGGTCAGAAACTAGTAGAATCAATAAACATGCCCAAGAATTTTTTATTTACCAGAGCTTGCTCATGTTTGGAGTCAGCAACAAGATCCAGGTCTCCATGACTACAGGTAAACAGACAAGAATTATCCCAGATGAGTAAGATCCCTGCTGTCATCACTGTGCTGTTAGGTACTGCCTGGATTGACATATGGAAATGCTCAAAAGTACCTTTGCTGTCCTGGGGGGTACTAGGACATTGTACAGCTCCTTTCAAAGGAAGATCAAATTCCATCTTTAACCTACCAAGGTTTTGCCTTTCTCCTTCTACAGGGAAACTCTTTCAGAATGGCAAATCTGATTCAGCTCTCATGCCACAAGTCTCTTACTTCATATGACTGTGCAGCGGGCCAGTCTGACCAAATAAGAAAAGCAGAAATGTATTTGGGGAGTGACTGTTCCATGACTTGGCACTACATAAGTGAACTTATGGCCCAGAGGAATGAACAATTTTCTATTTATCTGCAGAATAAAGCATGGACCATTCTCTTAAACACTCATGTTCCCACTTTTAAAATTCACAGTAGAATTTCTTACCTTCTCTTTTCTGGACATTCCTGGTATACTAGGGAGAGTCATCAGTTTACTGAGAAATAGCTCTATCACTAACATAAGCCATACAGCAAAGATTTTTTCCACAATGCACACCAATTATTCAGAGAAATTACATTGCTAATGGGAAGCATATTGAACCAAAACATTGGCAGTCAGAAAGTTATTTGCTCTTGACCTTGCTATGTGTGGAGGACAACAGTTTTGACTAAATATCCTAAACAGTGTCAACAATGTGTGTGATACATCAAATTTTCTGAATACTATTGAAGGGTACTTTTAGAGTAACTGAAATTGTAAATATGAAAGTTGTACTAAGTCCTCTGTGTGATTATACTACCTGCCATGTCAGAAGTCAGATGCTAAAATAATTAAGTGCAACAGAATAAGTTAGTCTCACCAAATCTGTGTTATAAAATTAGTTCTGTGAAATTTCCAGTTACCCTGCTTATTATTGCTGTACTCTATCTGCTGTTACTGCATGGATGTAAAATAAACATTCCCCACCCCATTCTTTAGCTGGAAACAGCAATGAGGTTTTTATCATGTGTACAAAACAAAGGTTAAAAAAATGATGGTTCATCCCACTCTTCAAAATTCTACTTGAGTGATGCAATAGAAATGTAGGACCAAATTCTCATTCTGTAAATTAAAATCTTTTCCCCTGTTAATGTATTAATTTCACCTTTCTGTTTTTCACTAGGTTGCTGGGGTTTTTTTACTGTTTCTATTCTGAGTATTGATTGTCCTGTGGGGGACAGGAAGAAATGTTGAAGAGGTATTAATATACTTAATGAACACATGCAGTAAACCTAAAGTCTTGAAGTTTAAGCATGTGATTTTCCATTTAAGCACTTAAAGTAGCTTTTTGTTCCCCATTTTCAATCTAAGTGAGTCAGTCTGCTGTTAAATGGTTTTCACTAAATCAAATAACTAGATGAAAAAATAATGACCATTCAGTGTGAACAAATAGGGTGGTCACCTATGCCTGTGGTGGTACAGGAAATGAATGTGGAGAAGAAATCCATCAGATAGTGGAGGCAGTATGTGTAGAGATATCCACCTCTTCCTCTCAATATCAGACTGCTCTGTAGACTTTGGTGAGATTTTGAAAGCTGTGCCATATCAACAGGCACTTCCAATACATCAGCCGTACTATCAGTTTCTACAATCTCATCATGTCTTAAAATGCTTTCTTCAGCACCTGGAGTCTAAGTCTGGGAGAAAATGTCCTCTTGCACTCTAAAGGAAAACCTGTAAAACTGATCTCTTGATCCAAGTGAGGCTCATAAAACAAGACTCTCAAGGTAAATAACATAAAATTTAACATTGAAAACCTGATAACTTTTAATCAGCTATCCTGATTTTTGGAGTCCGGCATGCTTTTAGATACAGTTCACAATAAGTATTGTAGCTGATGTGTACAGCAGAATGTAGGTTATCAACACCGACTTACAGGTCATTAATACTTATACAAAAAGGCTTCAAAAAAGCAGAGAGTCAAAGAGGAGAAAGAGAGAGAAAGAGTATACATTTCTCTAACCAATCCAATATTCCTAATAAAGTTATCAAACCTTAGAAAATAAAGTTTGCTTATAGGGAGTATGTACCTTAATTCTATTGATAATGTTTTCAGGGAATTTTTTCTGAAGGAAGGTTCTTGGTAGTGCCTTTAATATCCTTGTCAGCTGTGCTGGCTGGCGCTTTGTGGAGAGGAGGTTAGGCTCTAGCCTCCTCCTCCCTCTCCACCTAGTTCATGGCAACGTTATTCATAGTCAGTGATTCTGCAAGGAATGCAAATGCCAGAAAAATGAGGCGTTCTTCCTTGCAAACAGGTTAATACCCATCAGGTCAGGACAGAATTACTTGGCAGAACAGAAGCTTCATGTTTTGGCTGCCTGCAATGCATTTAGCCACTAGATAAATATGGGCTTTTATTATGCAGGACAGATTGTCCTTTAACCTTTTCAAATACAAACACAGAGGGGGGAAAAAAGTTTGCAAATAAAAAAAAAAAAGCCAAGAAGTGTTTTTAATCTGTGTTAATAAATAAAACCCACTGCATCTTATTAGACCGAGCAATAAAAGAACATTTAAATAAATCACAGAAAAGTAGTGTATCTCTGTAAATAATTCGTTACTCATTTGCAGAAAAAAAAGTGTGAAGATTTAAAAGTGTATTTACATGAACACTAGATGATGATTTTTATTCTTTCCAACAGTTTGGGTATTTATTTTCTTTAGACATCTTGGTTACGTAGAGTCAGAAATGAATTATTGCTTTTCCATAACAGTAAGAAAAAAACTCTGGCAGGACTTGATCTTCAGCTGCAACAAGCAGGCCTGCCATTTGAGACTTCAGGGGGGCGTACCAAGGGGAGTGTAAGGGGGAGTGGCAGGAGAGCTGCAATCATTTGTTTTCCAGCAAAACAGACGGTTGAAGTAACCAACAAATACCTCTAGCAACCTCAGCTGTTTAGCAACTGAGGCCATGTCAATGAAACTTCTAAAAGTAGAAGGCACACATGCCAAGAAACCTGCTCAGCCTCATCAGAAAAGAAAACATACTTTTTGTTACAGGTATTGGGAGGTTGCTTACATATTAACCACTGCTTTATAGTTGCCTGTACACCGACGCTTTTCACAGGCCCAACATATGTGCTCCTGGGGTCAGAATTTGCCTAAGTACTTAAGGTTTGATAAGGCATAATGAATCACATGAGTTGTCTCAGTAAGATATATTAGGTGACTTGCTGAAGCCAAACCAAACAACATGAGTTTTGGCACATTTAAGGAATAAAATGTGCCTTTTAGGATTGTGAGGGTTGGCTTCTTTTCATCTCTTCTACTTTTCCACATGAGCTGTGCATCAAATTGACACCTTAATTTGTCTGAAGAAGTGGAGGAGGTAATCTCTTAAACTAGGATGGGGTTGTGATTTTTTTTTGTTTTGTGGGGTTTGTTTTGTTTTGTTTTTGTCTTTTAGTCTTTCTCAGACATGATCTACGTGCAAGTTTTGTAGTCTGATCTATGTGGAGGGTCTTGTTGAGTTCAGAAAGTTTATTCATTATTTATGCATATATGCATTATATGCGTTACTCAGTAGAGTGCAAGTGCACAAAAGTAGCATCTGGCAGTAGAGACTTGAGTGGTGTGGGCAGCAGCAAAACCAGAACAGTAATGTGTTCCAAGAGAAGTGAAATGCTAAGGCTAAAAACGAACTCCTTTCTATGTCCCTGCAATAGTGATGCTGTGGGGTACTGTTATTGCTATCAGTTCTGCAGACTCGGAATAGCTTCTGAACCGTAAACTTTTCTTCTTTCCCAGCATCAACAGAGCCCATGACTTAATGTCCACATACACTATCTGTATTGTAGAGTCCAAACTTTCAGTTTAGAGGGGGAGAAGCTATCTTGCCTGTGATTTATAACAAAAGCTTAAATAACCAGATACAGATGCTGTCTTACTGATTTTCCAGGATTCCAGAAAAAAAGTTCACACCTGAGAACAAACCTCTATGTAAAAATACTCAGGTTATCTTTTAACAAGCAAGTCTTTGTTTCTGGATTCTGGTAATTATTCTTCTAGAGCTTTGTGTTACTGTTGTTAGATTTCTCCTGACACACAAACCTGAATCTCTTAAAGTTTGGTCAGGCTCTTCTGCACTACACTCCAACTGAGCACTGTAGACACACTGTGAGAAACATGAGCAGCTCCACATGTTTCAGTCAGATAGTTTTAATGCCAAAGGCCATTCTATATCAATGCCATTTGTCTTAATGAATTAATAGTCTATTACTTTGACTCTCACCATATGTATTAGTTCTAGTTCTGCACAGTTTTACACTGTATGCTAGAGCTCCTACCTACCAGAACCTCCAGCTTTCCTAAATCAGTTCCTGTGATTCACCATGTCTCTGTAACTCAGAAAACTGGTCAAAATTCTTACAAAATCACTTTCTAGACAAAAGCGATACTTTTAATCAGCTTTCCCAGGAAGATTCAACTGACCTTTGGGTTGCTGTGTAGTCCCCCACACAGTTATTCTTCCCCTTCTCTGTGGCCAAAGATGTGAGAGAAGAACTTCCCACAGGAAAAGGGTGGGAGAGAGCAGCCAGATGTGGAAGACTTAAACATCCCTTCTGCCCTTGGAAAAGAAGGAGTATAAATATATACTGACACATTTTTAAGTTCAGCTCTGCCTAGCGTGGTGGGAAGGAAGTTGTCTGAATCATTCAGTCCCAGTTATACCACTGGGGAAACCATAATGTCAGCACACTCTGCTCCATCTCCTCACAGCAACAGCATTCATTAATTACTGAAATATTCCCGGAGGAAAATGATGTTTACAACTGGGGCTTGTAATTAACTACAGAGACGCCACAGATTCTATGACTAGGTACATTGTGTATGCCTTTGTTCATCTGTGTTTGCATGTGTATATTTTATACAAGTAGACATTCTACACATATGCACTCTGAAGCTGATTAAAAGAACAGAATATTTGCAGATACTTTTTGATGAGACAAAGCTAAATTTTTAAGTGGTAATGAAGAATGTGACTTGGTTTGGGTATTGCACATAATGGCTTTTCATATTTTATAACATTTGCTCTTTTGAAGTTGCTTCTCCGAAGAAAAATCTCACCTAGATAACCTCCTACAACTTTCTGTTCACTTTTCTGAACAATGGCATAGCAGGCACCAATAAAATGGTTGAATTGCTCTACTCATGTGGTTGCTATTTATCAGCAAGAGGTGACACGATTGAAAATGTACATTGAACATGTATCCTGAAAAATTCTTTGAACCTATCAGAGGAAAGCTGGCAGTAATCTTGGGTATTATTCACACAATGGATTTGTATGCACCACCTTTCTTCACACTGCTATTCATTTTCTGAAATAAAAGTATGATTCATACACAAGTATTCTTTTCTTCTTTTGATACCTAAAATGTGGTGAGCTTAACTGAGCAACAAGTGATGGAAGACTTTATTTTTCTCACAGTTTTCATACTTGTACTTTATCCCCTGTAACCACCCACATGTGTAACTGTTGTCCTTCAGAATGAAGGGAGCCAATGTCTTTCTTTATGTTGAGGGAAATCTGTCTCTAATCTATACTTATTAAATTCATTGCTCAACATGACAGACTGCTGAGAAACTGGAGGAGCTGTATCTTCTCCTGGGCTTCAATTTGGTAACTCTGGTGAACTGCTGGGTTTCTACTGGCCTCTGAAACAAATAAGAGAGCTGAGACTCAAGGGAGAACTTTGAATCCTTGTTTTAACCAAATAAGCTTATTTGAGTAAAATGTTTTACTGGTTACAAACTGTGATTAGGAGTGGAAGAAGCTCATTTGAATTCAGAGTTTGAAGCACTAAAATGGTAGAAGACATGATTCTGTTAATCTTAAATTTTTTTTTTGGTCACTTCTGTTGTACTAATGTTAAAGGTAATGTGTCCGGTGTTTCAAATAGCAGAGGGAGAAGCTTAATTTGGAACATTTCCTATCTATGGCAGCACAAACAGATGCACATTCTTTAATGATGCGTATTCATATTTGTAAGGACCTCTGCGGAACTCAGGGGACAAATGTGTCCCTCAGAGCTGATTCACAACTGTAGCCACTTATCCAGGAGGAATAATCACTCTATAGGGTAGAAAGCATTGAACCTTGACTTTAAATATGAATATGGAAAAGCCTCCTTAGCTCTGCAGTCACAAAAGCTGAGATTGTTAATTTACTCAACACTGACTTTCTAATCTTCCAAATTAGGCTTGATTGGTTTAGTACATAAATTATTTGCAGCATTTTGTATGAAACTTCCTGTACATAGTAATCAAATAACTGGTTTAGCCCCGTAATTGGTAACTGAACTATACTTGCACAGAAACATGAAAATATATGTATATTTGCATTATGCATTTGTGTATATCGAAGTTTGCATTATAATTTCTTATTCTTTGTCTGTTCTTTATATTTGTTAAAATGTTGATACACAAGTCACAGTATAGTAAGCACACTAAATATATGGAAGCTACAAGGAGAAATCTAGTCAGAGATACTGCAAAGAGCTGCCAGCTGTCACAGGAAGATTACCCTCATCAAATGCTGCCTTGTGATGTATACTGTACTTCAATCTGCAATATAAAGACTCCCAAATAAGAGTTTTTATCCTGGCAAATTGAAGGCCGATGGGAGATAAGGTTGCAGCATATATTTCAAAGGGTAAGTTTCATGGACAGAGAGGAACTGTTTAGATTGGCAAAGATGTTGGCACAAGAAGCCCATGAATACATTTTGGTTGGGACATATGAGTCAGTATCTCATTCTTTGTAGAAGTGGTGTGGAGGGGAGAAATAAAGTAACTGGTCTTAAAATGGAGCTAGCTGAATTTATGAAGGAGTTCATATAATGGAGTCGTTCACATAGCTGGGGACTAAACATGATGATCCAGAAGGTCCTCTTTAGTCCTTTGTCTTTCTGAAAGGGTGAATAAATTTTTAATTACTAAAGTAGTTTTGGAGAGCACTGTCTATGTTTGCAACATTTCCTGGGAAACATTAGCACTGAGCACAAGGATTTAGAGACAATTTGTGGTTTTATTTTTTATGTATGCTTTTTATAAGAATGAGCACACATGGATTGGATTTATTTCCCAATAGAAAGAGTGCAAGAAAAAAGGATTGTGTTAGTACTACCCGAAGAAGCAGGACATCCAACACAGAACAGAACTAAACTAGTTCTAACAACACTGTAACTATTGGGATTAGCAGCTTGGCTCTGAAAGTCTTTTAAAACACAGAATTTAGCACCCTTGCAAGCAACTGTTGCACACTGGCTGTACTGGTCTAATAACAATTATTTGCAGTGTAATTTGATTCATCACTGCTCACTGTCAGAACCAATATAGAGCATGACCTATTAATCCTGGTATTGAAGGCCTTCCAATCCCAAGATATGTGGTATCCCGTTTGCTTAAAAATAGATTTCTAGCGCTAAAGCTAATGGCAATAGCTATGGTGCAGTTTGTAGTCATGAAGCAATTGTGGTAGCCCTACTAAATGTCTGCAGACGTATGGGCCAGAAATAGTACAACTATCTCCCTGTAACTTATGAGTTACTCTTTTCTTAAGAAATTCTGAATTTATGCAGCTTTCACAGAACTGAGAAACTGTTCAAGATAGGTATTTCACACGACATGATGCAACACAACTCCCTGCAACCAGATTTATGTAAGCAGCTTTACAGTCACTAGACCACAAAGCTCTGAGTTATTCCTCTGGAAGGGTATTTCAGAATCTTGCTGCTCTGATGTTAGGAGATATTTCTGTTTCATCCTCAGGTGAATCCACAGACAATTTATACTCTTTTTTTTTTTTTTTTTTTTTTTGAGCGTCAATGCTATCCTCTAATTTGAGTAACTTTCCCCCTCCCTTTCCTTCTCAAATATGCTTGCAGGAAATAGTCATATTATGTCTCCACTTTCATTTTGCCAGGCTCAATAAGCAAGGAGCTTTCACTTTTCTTTTGAGAGGTAAGCTTGTCACATTCCTGATCAAGCTAGTATCCTTTTCTTACACACATTCTATGTTAGTTCCTATTTCTTGAATATGAATGAAGAAAATTGTTTCATACAGGAGGTCACAAGAGCCTAGTACAGGACACTAATATGTCATATATTTTTACATGGAATTCAAAACAGGATTATATTTGGGCTCTTTTGTGTCTGAACTACAGTTTCAAGAAATGGATTTAATAATTTTGCATGCAATTTCAGATTTGTGGGAAATATATATTATAAACTGCTGGCTCATGGAAGTAATGAAAAATGGAGGGTAATTAAATCTTTGGCTTTTAGTCTAGCAAGAGGATTCTAAGACAAGGGGATAATTGAAGCCTAGATTCAGACAAGATTGCTTAAAGGGTGAAATTGTGAGTTTATGTTAAAATAATGAAAGAAGAGTTCATACTGTTAATACTAAACCTTCAGTATGACAGATCTTCAGTAATTTGGTATGAAAACATTATACAAAGTCTGACGTGACAAGTGAAAAGGAAACAGGATTTCATGGTGAAGCCTTTAAGTTTTAACACTGGCACCACCCAAATGAAAGAGAAACTAGCTGCAGTAGAGAAAGTAAGAGAATGTATATTGCTAGGTTTACAAAAGTAACTGTGTTCAGGAAGAGACATCTTGCATTGCTCTGAGGAATGTTATTAGAGTTGAAAGAGTGCTCAGACATGGTGAGGAAGAAGAGGCACTGATGTGATCTATAGCTACACATCCCCAATGATACCTGAAGTAAAGACTGATTAGTTTTTGAATCCTTAAGGTGGTGCTTACCTATTTTAACTATTAAGTACCACTAAATAGTTGAACTGTAAATCCTGAATCCTTTAGGATTGTAGCTCTGGGAAAAGTTGTACCTCAGGTATGAAGAATCTGAAAAGTCACTGATCCTATGAGGACTAGTACTCTCAGAAATGGATTATAAGAAAAGGAGCCCACACCTAGGAAAAATGTGGGAGGATGGAGAGAGGTGGGAACAAAGTATAAACAATTAATATGTCATCTGACTGAGCCAGTGGAATACGTGAATGTTAATGGAACTCAGGCTGCAGAAACATGTTGAGCACCCAGCCAAATGCCCTCAGGGTTGTTTAAAAATCAGTAGTGTTTAAGAAATAACCTAAGATGCTATTAAAGTTTATTAATATCCATAGAAATTGCCAAAAATATGCTGTTTTGCATGAAAGTAACATTGAGTATCCGTGTAATAAAAAGTCATAAACTGGCATTTCTTCATGGTTCTCTCAGAACAAAAAAAGTAATTTTGCTTTATATTGTACATTCATAACCTTGGCCATCCAGTGTAATGCTTCTGTATTCCTGCTGTCACTCCACAGTGACAGGATTTAAGGAGTTTCCATGGTAGAGGAGATGGTTTTGTGGCCATAGTTCTTCTAGTAGCTTCTTGCCAAATGGCATTAAGTTAGGTTTTGAACTCTCCCAGGTTCAGGAATGTACTGAACAGGTAAATTCCAAACACCTTCTCTTAGTGGTAGTCAACAACCTGTCCCATAACAAAGTATCTGTAACTTATATCACTGAAATGCATAAATTTGAATTTTAATATTCCCTCTCAGAGAAAAGAAGGCATTATGTCAGTCCCGAAATTATTTGCATTCAAGAATTTGGTAAAATTTCCTTGAGGAGTGCCAGCTGTTTACTCACATCACTAGACCAGCACTCTCTTCTCTTCTGACACTTGGATAAGAGACAACTCTCTGAGTGTAAATTTGCAGTAAGCATTTAAGCTCACAGTACCTGATGAACTGTCATTGTATTTCTGTTAGAAATTCCTGCTCTGTGGATAGGGAGTGTGGCTTTTCCTGCTTTGAAAACATTTATAGCATCTCTTGTGTGCAGATTCTCTCATAACCAGTAGAATTTGTCTCATGTTGCAGCTTGTTGTTCATGTGAAGCTTTCACTTACTCTGCACAGCAGACAAAACTTCTGTGAACCAATTGATCTTTCAGAGCTCTACCCTTCTCTCTCCTCCACCCCACCATTTACTGCCTTGAGATATTAGTGAGGAAAACTGACTGCCTTTGAAAATAAGACCAGGTACCTGCTCATTACACTTTTTATAACTCTAGTTTTGTGGGAAAAATCTACCATCAGAGTACATAGAAATTTGCCAAAAAATCAAGAATGCTAAAAAATAGAATAGAATAAAAAAGCTAACAAAATTTTACTTTCTGTATTGCTAGGCACACTTCCAACACATCAGTCTATTCAGTGTGGACTTTCCCATGCCCAGTATAGAAGCCAGAAGTGTTACTGCACATGAATAGTTAGCCTCTACAAGCTGTGTCAGTCTTCTTGTCCACAGGGACTGATGCTCACATATGGGGGTGGATCTGGCAGTGCAATGTGGGAGCCAGTGGTGAAGGTCATCCAAAAGTGGCTCAGACTGTCACTGTCACTCCAGCTTTCAAGGGTAGCTTCCCACTGAATCTGACGCGAGTCTTGCCTAGCTTATTAGAATAGTTTCATAGGAGGGTGATTTAGCAATGTCTGTCCTGAAATGTGGATAGATGTTATTCCTCTTTCAAGCCACAGAGGTCAGTACATGGGACATTCACACTGTAGAACTACGGGCTTCTAACTTAACTAGTCTTCCTCTCCTGTTTCCTCCAGAATGTCCATCGGAAGAGATACGGAATTTAAATGCACTGAATGGATCCCTCCAGCCTGCACTGTGGAGCTTTCCAACTTGCCCTCTTAAGTCTTGGCCCTAAAGTGGGGTTGTGTGAAGTGTGCCGTGGGATGTTTTCCTGCGAGTTGCTTTTTCCTTTCCTTTTTGAAAAGGAGAGAGCATTGAAGTGACAGCAGAAGCAAAAGTGTTTTGACTGCCGACCCCACCACCTCCACATCATAAGGATACAAAGATAAATTCACTGTTGTTATGACTCAAAATGTACAAAGACTGAGGTTCAGTCACTTAGAACTTGCTGTAAGAGGCATTAGGTAAAACCTGCTAGTAAAAATGTTTTAAACATGGTACTTATTAGAATACTGAAGCTGCCAACTCAGAAACTATCATTCATTGAATAAATGTACTACCTGCAATCTTATCCAAAGACAATAAAAAGTGCCTTTTATTCAGGTTTCCATTTTGTAAGGTGCTGCATGCCCCCTGGAAAGTGCTGATGGATGCACTTTAATCCTCCCATTTGAATCCCCTTGAGTCTGAGTTCAGTGTATTGCAGAATTACATTCTTAATCAAGAAATAATATCTTCTGTTAAAGGGGAAAGAGTAGTTTAAGGTGATGGAGGGTGTGGGATTGTTCAGAAAAGCAGACTTGCAGCTGCCTTGCATGGTGTATTATCCAGCAATAATAACAGAAACATATTTTCTATTCTTAGTGCTACTTAATGTAAGTCGACTTTTTGTTATTGTTGTTTTGTTTGTTTGTTTGTCTTTTTCTAAAATACAGCTTGGAAAACGTTTGATATACCCCCTCCCAACAATATTCTAATGCACTTCTTATGACTCCTGCTGCTGAATAGCTGCTTTCATCCTGGTCTCATTTGCACTCTCCAAATAAGGCTAATTTTAGCAAGATGTTTTTAAAAAGAAGTCTCAGACTTGCCACTATTTAGTTCTGTGCCAAAAGTTATGTTCAAGAGAAGAAAGGGTGGCAGAAAGCATCTGAAAAATATTATTTTTTACCAGCTTTCTCTTGTTGTACAGGTCAGAAAAGTCATGCAGCTACTTCACACACCAGTGCCAGAAAGAACAAGCACGTGAACTCCCATGCCTTAAACTCCCTTGTTATATGCAAATATATATAAAAAAAAACCAAACCAAACCAAACCAACAACAACAAACACTCACTGCTTTCAGAATACTAGGTAATACATTTTACAAAATGGGGATACAAAATGCAGTTTTGTTATTCTGTTGATATACTAACTCGTTATCTCTGACTACTGCATTCTCCATCCTTTGAGTGATATGACATCTGTAAATTCTCAGAGGAAAATACCATAATGGGTGCCAGGCTCCAACAAATATTTAGCATTAATATCTGTTGAAAAACCTGTAAGCAGAAATCTGGATTTACTTTAATGCTGTGAAATCAGCTTCTTGGGTGGAATCCTGGACCTGTACAACTCAGTAGGAGTTTTGTAGGGCATACTTCCATTGTCTTTATACTATTTAAAATATCTTCTCCAAGATCTACTGTTACCAAGGTGATGTAAAACCTTATGATGCTTGTAAGAAGAGAAATATGAATTAAATTATGAGAAGCACTCTGCAATAATCATGTTACACCTGGGAGCAGAAAAACTGTCTGCCTCCTTCCTTACTTTTGCTCAAATCTGTGGAACAGCATGATTTGGTACATTGACTTTCTACAGTACTTTTTGAAATAGGCAGGTCTCAGGCAGCATGATTTACATATATCTATGTGGACATTTTCTTACTAAACAATACTACTTCAGTGTACCTTTTTCTGTAGACTTCTAGCACTTGTGCCCTTGCTGCCATGATAGCAGTGCATCTTATGAGGTTTTGCAAGTTGACTCCTCTATTCATTTGATGAAGAGGGAAGCAATCACACTTTTCAAGTGCAGAGGGTTAATGGCTCAGAAAACAGTTAATCCTGTAATTTGTTTCTAGTTAATAAAAAAAGCCATTTAGGAAAAGAAGAATCTGACTGCACAATTTCTGAGTACCTGCTAAGCTGTCCAGATGACAGAGAGAATTTCTAATCCCTTCAATATGCATCAAAAAAGAGCATAAACCAGAGAATAATTTGGCACCCATAAGTGGACTTCTCAAAGGTCTGAAAAAAAATCCAACCTTCTACTCTTTAATTTACTTAGTAATGTATTTTCTTATCTTAATAGTAATGTATTGGATCATAAAGCAAATAGAATAGATTGATGAATTGTTAATGCAATGAATGATGGAAAAATGAGTTTATGATGAAAGTCAGTATAGATTGTGAATATTTTCTTTTATAGAAATGATGGGGCATAGAGTTTATGTTTTAGGCCTCTAGTTATTATGATATCAAAGTCTAACCAAGGTCAGCGTTGTGAGGGAGAACCACATATGATTTAACAACTGGAAAATTACACAAGGTTCTAAATTACACAGACCTTGGATTTCCACTCTGCTAAATCCACATTACACATTTATATTTAAATAAGCCCGTAAGGACTTTGTTTGACTGTTGGTTTGGGTTTCTTTTGCTGTGAAACATACTGTTGTAATATATTTGCCAACATCAAATATGGAAAGAGATTCAGACAATAGAAATGAAGACTGTGTATTTTCATTTAGGCATTTGCTGATTATATCTTCTGCTTACCTTTCCTATCAGTTACCCAAACTTATATTTTGATGGCCACATTAAAATGGTTGCAAAAAAAAGTCACAATGAAATATTATCCTTCACAGTGAAAATATACTTGAGTGTTAATAAGTGACAACCTAGCAAAACCATCGTGTATTCCCCAAAAGTGTGTTTTCTGCAGTTTAATCAGCTCAATTAAGTCACAAAAAAAAAAACAAAACAAACCAATGGAGGGGATCCTTATCTTGCTAAATTTAGCAATATTTTTTAGTAAGTTCAATTCTGAAGAGACACCTTTAGGATCCTTCAAGTTTTGCTTCAAATAAATATTTAACCATAGGATATCTGGAGCTTTTTTTCTAAAAGTATATTTTCTGAGGTTCATGGTCTTATAAATTCCACATATGAGGAATATTTCTTACTATCACTGTGTTTCTCTTATCTAGTTCACCTTTCTTTTGTCCATTTCTGCATTACACTGAGGAGAGAAACAAAACTCATGCAAACAACATAACTATGTTTTCCACAACTACAGTTTTAAAGAAGAAAATTTTAAGTCACTGGAATTTGGAAGAAATTAATGAGATCCTTTTCTTTGGGAAATGTATCAATAAAGGTCTTTTCCAACAAAAAGTAGATACCTTGGCAAGAAAAAGAGAACACCAGAAACCAAAAGGTCCTAGAGAAACAGATATCTTGAATCCCAGTATTTTCTTGCATGGTTCTGCAAATACTTGCTGAACTTTCCATCTTGCAAAATACAACAAGATCATAGAGATTGAAATAGGGAAGCTATGCTTGTACACTTGGAGATTTAGAGAAATTGTCCTCTGAAATTTATTTGTGAGAATGTGTAATGAACACTACAGGCACATTTCTGAAGCTCAACATACCTGAAAAAAAAGGCAGGGAATCCTGTTCCTTGATCACCAGTCCACCAAAGTACTTCTACATTGCCAATTTGCAGGTTTGTTTTTTTTCTTTCTTCCCCCCTCTTCCTCTGCCCATCAGATGCAGACAGAAACACTGGAGCTACATCCACCTCAGACTTACTGTGGGACTGCTGGGAGGAAATTTTTGTAGTGGAGCCCTCCTTGACAGTAAAGAAATGTGTATTGCCAAGTGCTATTCTCTTCCCCTCTGAAAAAATCCCAACATATTTCCAGAGTGTTCTGTTCTCAGGAAGCCCCTGAAATGCCCTCATTCTTCATGAGAACCACCAAACAGTATGCTAAAAAACTTAAATTCAGTATGCCAGAGAGCAGCCAGTACAGGATTTGGCTCTTATCTTTAGTGTGCTGTTCATTCTCAGCAAGAAAGAAGGTGCCTAATGGACACAGAAGAGTGACCCAGGGACTAGAAGAAAACTCAAGTTTTGTTAGGAAAGGGCTGAAGATGTTGTCGACAGGAGACAGCCAAACTCTGGCCCATCTGGGATGTCTTCAACTTTAAGAGGCTATCACAGCAACTGTATCAATAGCATCCTAACAAGCGTCTGTCCTTGCAACATCACAAAGGACAGAAAGGGACAGACACCCTTTACTGGGCAGGTCATGAATACTTCAAGAAGTTTCCAGGACTGAGCTCTTCTACACACATCACATTGACACATAGGAGAGCAGGAATCTTTAATGACTGTTTCCTCTGCTTTATAGGGCACTGCCATCTTGGCTTTGTGGCAACTATGGATGAAGTTTATAGTCACACTAGTAATTTCCTTATGAAAAATGGTCTGTGTAGACATGTGTGTGTCCACCCTGACCTGATCATGTGCTTCCCTCTGCCAAAGTGACACTGCAACCTGGCATTATGGAAACCAGCTTTGCATAACTGGGGGGTGTTCCCCTGCACCAGTTACAACTGGAAGGAAATCCATATATTCCACTTATGAGTAAAAACACAGTGAAGTAGCATTTGCCACACCTCTTGTTTTCAGCTCTGCTTTCACTAACATTTCCTGATCACACTGGGGGCCTAATTCGGGTATATCTTTCCTCCCAGCCCTACAAGCAAGGGAAACATTTGCCTGCAGTTCAGTCACACTGGCAAGCTCCTCAGTGCAAAGCTGTGTCTCTCAGAGACTGTCAGAGTCCCTGTATCATAGGCAATTCAACAGTAAAAAAGGTTGAGCATTTTGTATAGCTTCTAGCAGCTGCGTGACTGCTGTTCAGCTGATGTTTGGCATGGCAGGGATGGCATCATCCAGATAGCACCCTGTATAGATTTACAGAAGGAAGGACCTGGAATGAAAGAAAGAGCAGGCCCTATGGAAGCAGACCATCTTCCTTAGGGAAATATCTACCAGTGTGTACAGCGATAGGTTGAAGATTTAATTGTGGTGACTCATGGTGAAGATTCACAAAGAAGCCAAAGAGAAGGAGACAAGGTAAGAGATCAAGACCACTGTGGAGAAGACACACGAGCTTCATGACCCTGCAGATTAAGACATGTCAGGTTCAGTTTCCTAACCTCGTCTCCTGTTAGTCTTCCTCTTGGAGCAGTCATCAGATCTATTAGGCCCTAAAGAGTCTAGACATAGCTTTGCTACAAGCTTTTACCCCCACATCAGCCAGGGTGGAGTCAATGCCAAAGCATGCTGTGAACAGCCCAAACTGAGTGAAGAACAGCTGGTTGGAAGCCACATAGGACGTAAAACTTAGTTAAATCCTTTTGAGAAGAAAGTTTCTGGTTTCCTTTTTCTGTTCATTGGGCACATAGGCCTTTGTTTATTTTACTTGGCTAGTTTGGTTCCAACTTTCTTTAATTCTGCTGACTACACTAATATTTAATATGGCATGGCAGTCCTAACTGCTTACTTACTGGCCATATTAGCCAAGGTAATGCTATGTAAGTACAAAATATCATAAATTTTTATTTTGTGTTTAAGTTCTGCAGTATCATCTTATACTATGGAGGCTATAAGGACATTTATTCTGCCTGCTCCTGCCCTAAGATTCATCCATGGGCAGCCCCTTGGAAAGGGATGTCTGAGATCAATACACAGCGATAGATAAAGCGTAGCAGGCAGGTGTAATTTTGTTGGCATTGGAGAACCAGCACCTACTTTATCCTTCAGAATCCTCCAGCATAAAGTAATAACCTGGAATAAATGCTCCCTTTTGCCTCTAGAGGAAGTTGGCCATAAGCTTGCAGGCTGTCTGAATACTCTGGCTCTAGCAGGAGACCTGTGCTGCAAGTGGTGGCTGGCTCACCCAAGAAGGAAGAGGATGCCAGTTTGTCTCTGAAGAATTAAAAAATTCAGAAAACGTGCCATCACAAGCCTATAAGTGCATCAGTTAAGTGGGGACAACATGAATGAGAATGTAAATACTGATAATTTTCCAACTGTGAATTTTGACAATGACTGAAAGTTGCTGTGTCCTTGGGGATGCTGCCAATGCTGACCAAATGATAGTAGGAGCTATCCGTGATGATCACATTCACAATGACCATGCTATTGTGAAAACTGGCTGATCAGCAACAAGCATGACTGGGCAGTAGTTAAGGTCTACAAACTGGTGCTCACCCTCCTTTCCACAGTGACAAATTATGAGAAGGGAGTATATTGATGATGAAGGGCAGGCAGTAACTAGAAATAGAGGTTTTCAAATGTGAACCTTCCTATCTGCAAGTTCTGCCCCTCCAATAGTCAGCTTGGTCTGCAATGATAGAATCCCATTCCTGGCTTTATAGAGGCAAAATCTTTTCTGACCCTGGGAAGAGCAGACTTCAATCAAAGCCCAGACCAAGACCCAGTGTTCTGCTCTTTAAGGAGCATTTCCTCAACAGATTCTTTTAGCTGCAGTAGCAGCAGTTTTTGCTTTATGCGTGTTGGGGTCCTCTTTGGTGTGGTCCAAGAGCATCAGGCCAGTTGCCATAGCCTGACTTGCATAATAGCAGCAGCAAGCAGTATTATCTCTGAGGTGGAGGGAAGGACTAGAAAGAGTGAGATTCTGGAGCATTGCTCTCACATAACCTAGTGATGCATAATGTGCATGAGGCAAATAACTGGCAAGCATGGACCCGGAGAGGTCTGCCCTTTGTGGCCACCAAGACTATGGAAAACTACTAAGCCAGTAGGATATGAATGGTTCTCCTGAGACTTGTACAGATGCAGTAGAGCACTATAGGTGTAAGCTGGAAAGTAACAACTTGCTCAGTACAGTGGTTCATGTTGTGGCACGCAGCAAAAATACAGTGTAGACATGTTTTACGTGTTGGCTATAATCACTGTTAGTTAGCTGTTAACCTCAGAGCAGATGGTTATGTACAGTGACTTCTGAAGCTATCTGCAGTTAATGATACATCTCATCTCACATGTATTTTTTTCTAGAAATTGCATCCTTTCCACTCAGGTGTGGACCTTTCGACCGTGATAATTTATGCACCCTGACAGAGACCAGTCAGCAGAAGTATGTTGGAACAATACCCTGCACATTCCACTCTGGGAACAGATTATGTCAAACACTGTCTTCTCATGCATAACCCATGAAAATAATTGACAGAGATCAAAACCACAAATCTAATACTACACAGGGTAAGAAACTTTTAGGAGTTAGAGAAAAGACATTTCCTGACCCTCAGAGCTTTCAGTCCAGGAATGTCAGAAGCAGTTCAAACTTTCTTCAGAACCCACCCCCAAATTATTTTTTTCCCCCAGACCCCAGAAGTAGTAATGGAACCTGAAAAATAGTGACCAGGTGAAAGTGAAACAAAGTGAACTCAAGTTTCAAACTTGACAAATTCTGGAAAAGCAGAGGTGAATTCAATCATAATACCCTTTTAGCCTGAACACTGATGTTTCTATGACCCTTGCTTAATCAGCTATTTCTCAAAAACTATTTCTCAAACTCAAACGCTTGCCATTGGCTTAAAGATTATCACATAATCTGAACCTCCTTTTCACAGAAGGTTAGTAAGTGAGACTTCACTGACAACTTTCACACTGTCAGCTTATCTCCTAAATACTACAGTAGATAAGGGCCTGAAGCAATCACTTGAAATTCAGAAGGTTTTCAAGAGGTACGAGTCAGCCAAAAGTGGTTCTGGTCAGTTACTGTGATGGCTACTTGGCAGTAAGATGGCAGGAATCACATCAGTTTGAGTTTTTCTGCATATAAGTTTTTATTATGTATTTTTTGAAAACAAATGCTTTTTTGTTTGTTTCCCTACATATAACATTGGCACTTCTGTTAAAACTTGGAGAGTAACTGAAAGTAATATATTGCCATCACAAACTCATGAATAAATTTTGTAACTGAAAAGGCCACATTTGCTTCACTGCATTTTGATTATCACAGGTCAATAAGGAGTTTCAAGATAAACTAAATCTTCGGTATTTTGAACACAGATTTAGCTGATTCTTATACAAAGACCATGGGATACATTTCCTCTGTTATCCACTTTTTCTTTCTTGTCTGTTCTTTTTCCCCTAAGCCCAATTATACCATGTTCACTTATTTTTCTTTATGTTGGGAAAAATTCTCTAGGCAACCCATTAATACAGTCCCATAAGTTAAGGATATTTTCTTTGTGAAAATGCTGGAAGCTGCCTTGCTATCATGATTTTATTTGCCATTGAACAATACTGCATCACACTACACAAAGCTGTGGTCTGTTTTGAACTCACTAGTCTTATTTTCTTCTCCTAAATTGTTGCTGAGCCTGTGACTGAATGTTTTAATAGAAAAAGTCTGAGAAGGTGAATTTTATTTATTTATTTATTTATTTTTTTAAATATCAGTTAAGGGAATATTTCCTCTCTAAGATTCTGGATGAGACATTGTAATGTTAGAGTATCACAGTTGCTATGATTTGGAGAGTCCCTACATGACCAGCAGCTGGGACAGGTTCCCAACATTTTTTGTCAAGGAAAATTCAATTACTGACTGTCACTCATGGCTGATACCTGACTCTGTAGTAAAGGCACTTGCAAAATGTCCAGTTCCCATTTTTAAGTGGAAACCCCCACATTTTTCTGCTAGATTTTAATGAAAAATAAGTTATTTAAAAGACAATAAATCATCTTTTCTTCTAAGTTTCTCTACATAGCTGAAGGTTTAACTTAGAAGGAGTTAGAGTATATATGGCAAAAGAGTGTGGGTGGAAATATCTATACACATGGATATGCAGAATGAGGTAAATGTCTAAGCAGGAAGAGTCTGTTTCTCTGCTGGCTATACTGAGAAGCACTTCTCTCCATTTTCCCCCTACAATCCCTGTTATTACAACTGACCCCTTCCTTTAACTGATAGACTTTCTTTTAACTGCTATATGTAGTATGACATGTACCAGCTCAAGTATATTTCAACACCACTCTCCAGTTGGATGTCCTAACATGCTTTGTTTTGAAAAATGCAGCATTATCAGAGTAGCTGGATTAATTATTCCAATCTTGTTGGATTAACTATTGTTGAAATACTTTCATTTGATGGACAGTTATCACTTTGCAAAAATCTTACCAGTTTCCTCAAATGGGAGAATCCTTATGTGAGTAACAGGACAAGTCTTCCAAGTCATTCTAGAATTGTATCTGGTTTGTTTCTCTACTATACATTTCAGGCCAGCTATCATACATCTGGCCAGACATCATGAATTATATATCACATATCTTATCAGTCTGTCTATTTACATAACAGGATCAAAATCGTTCAAATTTCCAGAGATCTTCCGGTTTTCTACATCAATTTCCTGCATAAATTTGCTTTTATAACAATGCAACAGTGTTTTGTAACAAGGCAAAAGCAACGATTGCTTTGAAGGAAATGTTAAAAGGTCAAACCTGGTAACAGTTAGCCGAGTTAAACAATAAAGTGAAAGATGCTCCCTGCATCCTTTATCTTGTCACATGCAGCTCCTGCTGGATTAACTGGGGGAGAAGTTTGTGTGCCCAAGTGCATTTGCCACGAGAAACTTGCATGCTCACGTTCAAAAGTTATGAAACAAATATAAAGAGACACCCTGTTTCTGAATCCACAGTACTGATTATCCAGAGAGTAAGCACTCTCAAGACACCTGGAAATTACACGTGTGCATTTGCACCTTTGGCTGTTTGGCTGCTACCTGTAGTGGCAATACGCAATGCTAACAGGCAAACAATAACTGAGAGATAGACAGCTGAAACAGCAAACAGTGCAGCAAGTTCACTTGGCTTACAGACACCAAAACCTGATAAACACCCAGCCAGAGCATAGGCAGGGGGAGCTGCAGGGTTGGAAGCCAAGAAAAGAAGGAAAAACAAGCTGGTGCCCTGCCTTCCTGCACTGGCAGCCATTCAACTCAGCCATACTGTAAGCCTACTAAAGACCCATACAGTGGCGTAGTGTAGGTCTCTGGGATCATGGTACCCAAGAAAGCTCACCTGGAAAGAAGCTGTAGTACTGTGAAGCTAGAGTGCCTGATAAAGGCACAGGCTCTCAATGTGGTTTTATTTTAGAAAGAGAATGGCTAAGTCTTCTTCAAAAGACTTCTTTGTTTTTCAGGAACATCCTTGTACCGTGGGTCTTCCTAGTAGTCTTGTGCAATGGGATATTAAAAAAGGTGAGAAGCTGATTGGTATTGGGTCTTACAGCTCCTGTACCACACTTATGCTAGGAGTTTCTGCCATTCCCATTGATATTAGTGTCCAATGTCCCTAAATAAACAAACATGAATTTATGAGGTTTTGGCATTTGTATTTCAAAAGGTTGTCCTAGTATCCTGCACTAGCATGTTTCTGAAGAATCAGTCTTTATCATTTGACAAGTGGCATGAAAATCACTGACAAAATGAAATAAATTGTTTTATCTTATGAAGGGGTTAAAACAGTAAAGCATCACTGTGAAAGTGGTAGAAGAAAAGATTTTTCAAACTGCAGAGTAGATATACTTAAAATGTATATTATTATTATAGAATCATAGAAATGTCTGGGTTGGAAGGGACCTCTAGAAGTCATCTAGTCCAATCCCCCTGCTGAGAGCAGGGACATCCTCAGCTAGAGCAGGTTGCTCAGAGATTTGTCAAGCCCCACCTTGAATGTCTCCAGGGATGGGGCCTCAGCTACCTCCCTGGACAACTTGTTGCAGTGTTCTACCACCCTCATGGTAAAGAACTACTTCCTTACATCCAGTCTAAATCCACTCTTTTCTAATTTAAAACCATTGCCCCTTGTCCTTTCACTCCAGGCCTTTG